>DWON01010772.1:0-10568 GCA_018251015.1 Phocides pigmalion okeechobee
GATGCAATTGTGATAAAACTTTATATTTATACTAGTTATGAGTCACTTAACACGTACAGACATTAATGAGCCCGCTATCCCCCCTCCAACCCCGCTATTCCGCGGACTTAAAAACGCACCCTCGTACTATATATTGTTTGTAAAATGTTCTAAGTAAAATAAATCAGTTAAATTTCACAATTCACTTGAATTGATATAGTGCATGACATCAATAGATATTTCAGATCAACCCAATTGCCAGGAAAAATGTACATCAACTAATAATATATAGTGGGTTATGGCTATTTAACTCTAATATTATCATCTATTCCTCACATAATAATAAAATAACCATTTTATTTGTGTTTCTTTCAAAAATCTAAATATTTTTAATCAAAGTAGATTCTTTACACAACTCTTTTTGAACATCAATAAACTACCACCGACTCATAAGGTAATTAATCATTGCTTTAGGAAAGTATGATATTACATTTTGTTAGTTTGCAAATTTACCTTATTATACGACACCACATAAATATGATAATATTTAGTGTTATAGGTTTAGCAACAAGTTATTATGTTAGTTATCAACTTTACTGATATGTGTGTGTTGGAAGGAAAAATTTACTGAACCAGGCTATTGCAATGTGTACATATAATTACTGCCCCGTTCAAAAGGTCAGTTATTGAAGTCAATAGGTTGCAGAGACAACTTCAAGATAAATTAACTGAAGCATATTATTTTAATATCAGGAAATAAATACCGATATGTTTTACTGAAATCGATAACATAGTCTTGGATATACTCATAAATTTTCCAAGCATATTTTCAGGGAAAAGAATTTGAACATTAGTGTATCAGAGGGATTGTAGAAGACAAAATATTTCCTTTTATTATTTTGGTTTCATTAAAGAATAAGTTTATGACATGTTTTTTTATGATTTATGATATGAATATTCTTCGGGCGGCAGTGGTGGTTTCCCAATCAAAATGAAGTTCTACTACCTGTTATGTTGTCACAATGCACTGTTTAAAAGACTTTTGCAGAATAGTTCTTCCCAAAAGAGTAAATGTGCCGCAGCAGTGAGGTACATGTCAGCTTCAACAACATCATGTCCACATATTGCATTAACATGTCCGATGAATTGATCATTTAGAAACACAAGCTTACTGTACACTGCCACATAATAAATATGTGTGTGTGTGTGTCTAAAATTTCATGGATGTTCCTTCCGATATAAACATTCATTATTATTTACAATGTGTTTTGTGCTGTGAATTATCTCCTATATTACAATATATATATTTTCTATTCTTTATATTTTATATGCATTTTCATCAATATGTAGTAAAAAATAACTTCTTATTTATTTTGATTATTCTATTAAACATATAAAAAAAATTTGCAATGTATTATAATTGCTTCCTACCATAAGCTCCTTGTTACATTATTATCAATCAATAACAAACTGTAACCACAAGTTATTAAGTGTGAATATATGATTTAATTGATATAGGTTTTACTTAAAACAATTTTAAAACTAATATGTTACTTCAAATGTATAAGTTCAAGAAATACAGTACTTAAATTCTGTTAATTTAAACTTTAGAAAGATAACTTTTTTGAATACACTTAACAAATTTCTACCCTCATCCAAAATTTATGAAAATAAAAAAAAACACGAAACACCAAAACAAACCTTGTTACTCTTAACTATCAATTTTAAATTCTCATCGTTCTGTTCACAATTACACAAAGAGTTATATACTGATATTTTGCACACTCCGTAATTATACTAACATTAACTCCATATTCACATGTACATTACATAAAATTAGTTTAATTCTTGTTTTTGCCAGAATCATTTAACTGCGCTAACATAGCACCCATTTCATTCTGAGCGCCTCGTGTTAGCATCAACTGCACCAGATTGAAACACAATCCAAGACTCGAGGAATCAAGGTGGCAGGTAGAAATCAAATTTATCACAGCTTTGTATCTACCGTGAACAGTTGCAGTGCCGCTTCGCCCACCAACTTAATTTCTATCACACATAAAAATTATACATATTACGACATAATATAACACTTACCTTGTCTTGAGAAGTGATTTACTAATAGACGCACGGACGAAGCGCGCACCACGGCAGAGAAATATGGCCGCCCAATTCCAAAGTAAAATATAGGTATAGATAGATAGAATACATAGATAGGTAGGTATACGATACGTCAGTCAACGCATGCACTCAGCCTGACCATAAATTTTTTGTTCCTTTTTTCGAGTTCTTTGGAAACAACTAAAAAAGATTATTCAGCCTCAATATTAATGTACAATTAACATGTCATGTCCAAGATAGTGTTTATCGTATACTATTAAAAATTAAATAACGTATTTTACATTACTTCACATTTTTATTTTCAATCACTAAAATTATTAGTAGTACAGGATTCAGACAACAGTTTTATCGTAATATTGTCTATTCCTGTGTACATAAAAATACACATAGGAATAGACTTCGGTGTTGCCTTTAATTAATTTAAATTAATTTTGATAATGTCACATCTTAAATTAAATATTAAATAAAATATAAATACATATGTTAACTATATGTCAGCTTAGTAGGAAACATTATGAAATAATAATGAATGCGTATTTAAAGTAACAGCATCAAATGTATATTTTGTAGTATTTTGTAGTATCAAAGTAACGTGGTACTCAAATAATTGCTAAGTGTATTATGTTTGTATAATTTAATTTGACTAAATTTTACAAGCAATTACAATTGAAAAATGTTGTGGTCTCTTTATTTGATAAATTTTATTATATGTGAACTGAGAAGGATCTGTGTATTGTTAATCTATGCGTAATTTTATAGACTATAGACAACTGGAACAATTCAACGCTACACACTATTTATTGTCTATACCTAAACACCACAACATGGATTAAAATTTATATTTCACTGTCATCACAATAGGAGAGTTCTGAAAACGCCAAGCCAGATTTGTTTACCAAATAGATACTTTATAATACGGTGATTAAGTGACTTCTTATAATTTTAATTGAAAAAAACATTGATATTATTTGGCTGTTCAACAAAAGTTGAATCAATCGTGTAATTGTTTTTATTTTATGTGAAATTCCGCATGCAATAGAACTTGACTTTTTATTGTTATTGTAATGTAATATTTAGGGTAGGTAAAGTACGAATTATCGATTTTATTGAAATGCCGGTTTTACCTTTTTATCAAGTTGTTATTATTTTTTTTTTTTATGTAGTAAGTAATTGCAATAAATATATTTAATGGAATTAGTCAAAATGCGTGTTTACAAACCGGTCAACTTATCTTGGTACATCGCGATGATGGCGTCACAATAGTTCACTGAAACGGCACCAAAAATTTTTTTTTTATGAAATGTTAATTTGTTTGTCTGTGAATAGTATTTAATTCTAGAGTATGTTGTTAAAAACTATAGAAGTAGTAGATACAGGGAATATTTCTTAGTAACCATTTACTTTTTTCTAATATTTGACATTAATATTACTGCCATGTGTAATCATGTATGGGACATTTTGTATGGATATATTCATTTATATAATTCTGAGAACAAGGTACCTACAACTAAAAAGAAGTTAGATGTAGATACCTGATAAAAGAAATACTTTTTCTAGTATTTATAAGAAGTTCACATTTGAGAAACAAATTGTTAATGTTAAAATTATCATGTTAAATAAAAGGGAAATGGTACCTGAAAAACTTTCCCTTTATTTGCTAACATTATGTATTTCCTATACTTTCTCTGTTAAGAAAACACCTGTATATATTTATAGGTTCTATTGCAAATATATTTCCATTGTTTATACAATGACTACTGAAGTAAAAATGAGACACTAAGAGCTTCAAATTTAGTAATTTCTAAGAACATATCAGACAATATATAGTATGTTAACAGTTTCCCTGTGGAGTACAATGCTGCTGTGTTGAGTGTGGCACAACACACTTGCAGCTGGCACACACCTGTATTGTATGTACAAATCTGTATGGATCATTGGCAAACAGGTGCTGTCTTTACATCAGAGCTACGAGACTGGAGGTGGACATTATTTATGTGTATTTGTAGATGATACACAGATTCTTAAAATTCAATATTTCAGTGAATTGTAGGTGTATCTTCTATTTAGAGTAATAAACTCCAGTTTAGTGCCTCCCGCAACACTGACCCAATGTAATGTACGAGTGCCACAGTCATAGTGTTAAATGTAACAATAAAAAAAATATATATATTATTAGTGCCAAAACTACTCTAGAATACCATCAAAACCTTATGGTAAAATTACAATGATTATGATTTAAAGCAGAAATAAAATGCCAAAAAAGTTATAAAATAAACATAGAATAGAATTATTTAATCCTTGGCAATACAAATTTCATAACCATTTTAATACTCAGAAAGTCTAGGTCTTAGTCAGATGGAGAGAGTGGTTTAACATATGATTTTTAAAAACATGCATCTGATGTAGGTGTATATCTGAAATATTTTACTGTGGTCAGTGCTTCAACTTTTTGTTTGGTCAGGTAAGGTTTATATGAAAAAATAATTTGTTATGTAAATGAAGTCACAAATTGGAAGTGCACTCAACATGACTTTAAGTGGCCATTAAAGTCCATTATGAGACCTGATTAATATAAAGTTCATTATCTTATTATTATTATTAACAATAAAGATTTAATGGTTTACATAAATAGCATGGTACTGCATCCCTTAATTCATAAAAGCTACTACTATTAATTATAGTATAAGGACATGGGCATCTCGGACTTGATGCTGGATTAATGATAGGCAACAAGCATGATGCAAAGACTACATTATGAATGTGGCTAGAAAAGTATTGATGTGAAAGATAGAATATAAAGATTGACTTTCATTTACAATTTATTGACATGGGTTATTAAGGTGTGAAAGACACAATTACTTTATGTGAAAAGAATAGCCAATGAGTATAAAGGCCATCTGATGTTATATAATCACTGTAGCCCATGGACAACTATATACAACCTCAAATATGACAGAAGTCATATAAGAGATATAGATGTGTTCCTAATCCAGTAAAATAATGGTCATGTTAGAAGCAGGTCTAAATAAAGTTGGCTTTGTTTTAACCAAAGAAAAACTGGTAACATGATATGATTGATGAGCATTATGATATTTTATGAGTGACAAAGTGTTACCCCAATAAATACTACCATCCTACCACTCTTTAAATCCCTCACAGATGTCCAAACACTATAAAGCCTGTTAAACAATCATTACATATCCCATGATTCAAACAATATGTACAAACAGAATTAGGACATTTAATTATTTTTCGATTGTATTATTATCCATGATATGTATGTATATACATATAATTAATAGTATAAGAAATGATAAACAAATTTACTACAGTAGGTGAAATACAAACAAGATGATTTAGTATTTGTCTTCAGAAAAGTAACGGTTTTGCAGCTACAACTTATAGCTTGTAGCCCATATTCACATGTTTAAGACATTTTACAGCTATTAATTTCTATGTTGTTGATGAAAATTGTTCTTTAAAATATAATATACTAGAACTATTCTAATTAGACAAAGTGTGATAAATTTAGTAAGGATATTAATATTTCATAGATTTCATGTAGCTATTAATAACAATTAACATAAAACCATTGAAATGAGAATTAATAGCTTATGAACCTATTTCTGTCTTACAGCACTAACATCACAGATGTTGTAATGCCAGTCTAAAAAAGAACAAGCCAAGCATTGCAAAATGAGATGTTCAGCGGTAGAATTAAAGCATAAACGAATACCCCGGCATAGGGAATCATCCAGGTACAAACATAATTTTCATGTCTATTATAAATTATTGAGACTAAAGCTTGAATATGGATGTCCTTGAGCAGCAGCAACTACTTAACATCAATTGGACTGCATGCCTTCTTGCTACTCTTTTTAAATTAAATAAAATGAGTAAGAGAATGAAGTGTTTGTGATTCACTGACAGTGTAGAATCAGTTGGATTGTAAATGCAGAAAAACTGAACTACTCCTTTAATATTACTTATAAAACTATTTTTTGTATACTTGATTTGACTATATGGTGTCGTTTGACACCTCTCAGTGGAAATAGCATTAAAAAATATTTAATGTAAAATTTTCAAAATAGAACATAATAAGAAATCTTGTATATGAATAAAAAGTCTGGAGTATATGGTATGAGGCTGCCTCTAAAATGTTGTATTAATGTTAATTTAAACACATAAAAACAATTAATAAACGTACTATCAGTGAAATTATCACTATTATGATTGTAGGGACGATGATGATGAGGGTATACCTTTGAGAAAGGTTGAGTCTACATTGTCCTCTGTACAAATAATTGAAGAGACCTCTACAAGCTGCACTGCCGGGTAATAATTCAAGTGTTGTGACCACTATTTCAATTATATATTTAAATAAAATAAGCATTCATCAGATTGAAACTTGACTACTTAGTAACATCTTGTAATTTTCTGGTTTTATTTGTACTATTAAAAAATATCAAGTATCTAATCATTTTGTGTACATTTTTAGAAATGATCCAGTTGAAATTAAACAAATATTAATTTATCCACCAGAGAAGGGAGGAATTCCAATAAATACGGCAGATTATACATGCCTGGCAGAAGATAAATTTTTGAATGATGTCATTATTGACTTTTATCTGAAATATTTAGTTCGTGATATTTTAAGTGAAGCCCAAAGGGAGAAAACTTACGTTTTTAGTACATTTTTTTACAAAAGACTAACTGCCAAGCCTGCTCAAATGAATAAGATATTATATCCTCATGAATGCGACTCTAACTTGTCATCAGCTCAAAAACGACATGCAAGAGTGAAAAACTGGACAAAGAAAGTGAACATATTTGACAAAGACTTCATCATAGTTCCTATTAATGAAAATAATCATTGGTTTGTAGTTATTATATGCTACCCAAATATAGATGGCCGCAGAAGTATGATTACTGGCAGCCCTATTATACCAAAAATATATCAGGAGATAGGTACCTGTTATCAATTAATTACCTGAATGTATATGTATTAGTTTTTTTTTCATGTATCTATATTTATATTGTGATGGTTTCAGAAGAACCAGGCCCATCAACATTCTTTGGAAACGTTACATTACTAAATAAGGAGGAGGGAGTTACATTAACTGGTTTTGACTATCCAAGTCAATGGAATATTGCAAATGTACACAGAATAACTTATAGCAGATTAGCCTCGATTCTATTGTATTTTTTTGCTTCTTTATATGTTTGGATCTTTTTGCTATTGGATATTACTACCTGTTTGGCTAAAATACAAACTATTAATGTAATGTTCTAATTTCATGTACCATTATTATGTGTTGTAGAAGAGTCAATTAGACTTGTCGCCTGATTGTTATATAAATCTAGAAGAAAGTGAAGGAAAAAGAATGAAAATTGAAAGCACTATCAACTCGGATGGTTATATAACTGTCAGGGACCCAGTGAAACAGTAAGTGTACAAACTTGGACCTTAATCTCATAAAATTGTAATCCATATATGCTATACTATTGTAGCACGCGGCATTGCTCACTCAGACGATGATATAGCCTTATATTCTTACAAAAATTTCAACGCGTATTTTACCTCTTTTAGGAGTGTAATTTTCAATCCATTTTTTAGTGCTCAATTGCGGCCATACTATGCCAAGTTGGCCAGGTGCGGATTTGTAAACCTTTCACACTTGTGATATGTTTAACGTTCATTTATATTATTTCAGGCCATGTATACTGATCTTTGATTCGATGGCTGATGATTCAAGATCCAATATTGCAGCTAATCTTCGTGATTACTTGACTTGTGAATACCAGGCAAAGGTAACATATATGTTTATGCTATACATTGCTTTGGATTAATTATGGAAATGGGTTCTTTGGGGGTTTAATATCAGCAAAGTGAAAAAATAATGTAGTGTAGTGTTAATGTACATATCATCTAAGAAAAGATATAGTGGTTTTAGTTGAAATTTTTCGAGCTATGCCCATTTTCCTTATGCACTATATATCATATGCAATAACCGGAGTACCAGTGTAATAAAGTACATACCACACCGCTCATTATTTCAATCGTAAACGATGGGAAGTGACAATCGACGTTAGTCGCGTTAGGATAGATGGGCGATCGTTAGTGGCATATTTCATGCGTTTCGTTACTTCTGAGAATACCGTACGCAGTAGTAATATTTTAAAATTCCATGCATGATCCCAGTTGTCATAGGTAAAGGCTTTGTTGGAAAACCTATATGATTAAAACACGTGACAGATAAATTTTGCACTAACTAAACTAAATTTTGCACTGACTAAGCTCCGGGTCGTCCTCGGTTATGGATGAGAGATTTTCTAATCAATCGTGGCTTGAAGTGAAATCATTTGAAAAAGTACTAACCACGGGCTTGAAACATTAGCAGGACCAGAGAAATCTAACGATTCCTACCCATTGTCTGAAATTATTTAACCATATAAAATATTTTCTGAAAAAAAATAAGTAAAATGGAATATCATTTTTATATGGGAAATATTTGTTGTATCTGATTGATGTTTTATATAATAGATTTAGGCCATAACTCCAATATTTCAGTTCTAATTTGTAAGTCATATTTGAAGATGGATATGGATGTATCGGCCATTTGCTACATAACATCGATTTTACAGGCCGACGCCTGATTTTGAATTTTTTTAATATAGCACAAGATAATATAGCACAGATGACGTAATACTATTAGAGCATGTATGTGTCATCTGATACTGCAACAATTAAAGTAAACGTATTATTAGTTTTCAAACAGACTACACAAAATAATCACGTTTAAAAAAATGGAAAACTATATCTCTGTATGTGCACGTCACGTCGCAAATGAACGAATTGTATTAAAAGTTTCCTTGCGGCGTATAATACTGTATTATTTAGCGCAACGCTTTTGTGGCTTGTACATGCCTGTGTTGTATGTACAATCTGTATGGATGACGGGCGAACACAAGTGCTGTATTTAACTCTACGCTACAAGACTCCGAGCGTTAAGAATGTCTGTATATTCGTAAATGTTATACGGATGCTAGTCTAGAGAAAAGAGCTCCAGCTTAGTAATATATGAGCCGCAGTCTTTAGCGATCATTTAACATCATGTTTTAAAGGCGTTTGATTATCTTTAAAAAATGAATTATTGTGTTGTATGTTTACCGTCTGTTACAGATCAGCATAAACAAGGTATTTAATAGACATAATATGAGATCGGACGCACCGAAGATACCACAACAAACCAACTACACCGATTGTGGTTTGTATGTACTACAATACGTGGAACAATTTTTTAAGGTAATTATAATTACACATTAAATATTATTAAAATAGGTTGTCTTTTAAAGCCTGTGCAGCCTCGTTTTTTGTATCGTGGTAAATAAAACTCCAAATATAAACTTGCGCATGTCTTTCGAGCAATTACATCCTAATGTTTACTTACAACATATGACACGCAAATCAATGACTAGTTGGGTTATATTCACTACGTCCTTTTCATCGTACGATTTACCTAGCAATGATACTCAAATCAATGCTAATTGGCTTATGTTGACTACGTCCTTGTTTGTCATCCTACGTTTTACCTACAAATGACAAACAAATCAATGTCGAATTGGCTTGTATTAGCTACACCCTTCTTATATGACAGCTGGAGGTGAAGTAGTGACATATGGTATTGCCTTTGGAAGTGCTAGTAATAACTGTTCACAGGTGGCATCCAGTAACCTGTCATTACAGTAGTCGACAAAATTAAGCTATGTTGGACGCGGTCGAAATTTGGCCCATCCAAGTATTTCATACGGCCTACCGTACTTAGAGATAAGCCTGTCCTGGCTTACCGATAAAAGGCAATCCTTAAATCTTGAAAGGCGTCTGAGTGGTTGTAACCATGCGTTGAAAACGGTTAACTAACACTTCCCTGCGGCTACAACACTGATGTGTAATTCGGGGCGCGACGCGCTTGCAGCTCCCGCACACCTGTGTTGTACCGACAAATTTGTATGGATTAAGAGCGAACAAAAGTATTGTTTACGTCGGAGCTACAAGACTGTGAGAGGAAACAACGTTTGTGTATTCGTAAATGTTTTACGGATGCTCAAAAATACAATAGTTTTGTGAATTGTCAGCATATCTTCAGTCTAGAGAAAAAAGCTCCAGTTAGGGCTGCCTCCTGCAAGCCTTACTCGATCTTATATATGGGCAGTCAAAATGTCAACATCAAGTGCTCGTGTGTTACTCATCTCATATAAAAAGTCTCGTCTGAAGTAGTTTACGGGTACCTTTTTTTATTGTGAAAGAGTAAGAAACTAGCATGCAGGCCACCTGATGTTGAGTGGTCACTGCAGCCCAGACAACCACGTCCAATTTCAAATAGAACAGAAGTACTATTTAAGGATGGACACGGATGAGTTCCTACTCTTGAGGACTAAGATGGTCGCCTCCAATAATGTGTATCCGGCAA
>DWON01010773.1:0-10568 GCA_018251015.1 Phocides pigmalion okeechobee
AAACAAAAGCGAAATAATCTCAGCCGTAAACGAACTCTTTCATTAAGACTTGGAAACCAAAGACATGGTCCGCGGGCGGGTAATTCCCTGTTTCCCCTAGATAAACATAGTACCACCGCAAAACCGTTTCGGCACGAATTCAGAGCTATGCCGTTTCAAATTTCCACTTGTAAATAACATTTCATCTGTTTTTATTGAAACAAATATTTTCCTAATTGGCCGCTGTTTGATGGATGATACTTTTCTTTTTAGCGTCACAGTCATTCCCAATGTGGAGCGGTTTTTTGTACCTTACAAAATGTCTATTGAGTATAAACGCGAATATTATGTTGCCATAGCTGTTTTAAATAAGGAACTGATTCATGGCACAATTAATGAGAGCGTTAAACATAAAACAGTTTTGCAATAAGATTTAAACTTCCATAGTTAGTTTGAATTAAGAATATCCAGGAAAGAAAGAGTTGAACATTCTTAAGCTTTTAAACCAACTTAATGAAGTTACACTGTCTATGGAGCTAAGAAGACTTAGCGCGAAGATACAGTTCTTCCGTACCAACGGGATACAGTCTGTCAAATTGAAAAGAATCGGCAGCTAGCCAGTGGAGAAGCGCACTTAGAATTCACGCAGCGGTCTCGCGTCGAGTCAAAGATGGCCGGGGGTTTATTTCCATTTTTAAATGAGAGCGGCTGAGAGCTTTGTCGGCTCCGAGGTTGTGCTCTGCGTTTTAAGTGGATTAAATCGCTCTACGCTCGTAAAACCGACAAGTGCTTCAGCTAAGAATTCAAGTAACCGTTCGACTTTCGCATGAGAAAGTGCTCGCGGGACCTCGCTTCGCACTCACTCCGCGCAATTTGATGCGGCAGTGGTTTGTTTGTTTTTTTTCTGTTGAATTTGTGGCCGATTCACATCTAAGCGGGATGCCGTGGCCTTTGTGAATACTCAATGAAAGAAATTCATTAACGCTATCTCTAAATGAGGGGCTTTTAGGGATTACGTTATTGTCCACAGTAAAGGATTTGGTTTCTATATCGATAACCAAAATTACATCTAATGTAACTCTCGTTTATGTTAAGTCCATAAATACTTCTCATTTGGTATTGATAGCATAGTAAAGTTAATCAAAGTTTCGGGATCAAAAGGAATATCAATATTGATCAGCCAATTACTGTCATTTGCTTGACAAGACAGCTTTCTATAATATCGTGGAACGATTATCATTAGTTGTATTATGAATCGTGTCACTTTCAGGTATGAAACTTGATACTCCAGAAACTTCACTTTAAAGTCCTTATTATTTTTGGTAAAACACCATTATAGGATTTTTTTTTATTTTCGAGTTGTAAATGAACGTGCAAGCTTCCCGATGTCAAATAATTATTACAGCCCAGGAACATTCACCCATCCAAAGTCCTATCTGAGATAATACGTAAACCCATTGTCAATAAGGACTAACACTCAAAATATGATTTTTAAGTATAGCTGGCAACACTAATCTTACTGTAAGACGAGAATTCCTTCACTGGTTGAACTTTACAGGTTATGCCAACATATTATTTTAAACGAATATTATTGCGGAATTTCAACATTTTGCCAAAACTGTGGAGTTTCGAAATATCGGCAATTAAAAATCAAAAATCGTACCCGGTACATAGTAAAAATGTTTTACCAGCAATCGAAATTCGTTGATATTTCTTCATCCTTTTAATCTACTTTTACTAAAAACGTATAAATTTTACTTTTTCCCTTAAATGTATAATAAGCCGAAAGAACGATTTTATTTATTCCTGTCTTCTTTTCACGTATCTCCAATTTGTTTGTGATTCCAAGGAGGCCGTATACAAAATAAAGCTGTCATTCGGACAATTTAAAGTATGTGGCAAGAAACAGTCAAGGAATCGCCATAAAGGAGAACAATAAATAGGCTATGACGGTCGGAAAAAGAGATGGTAACTGCTGTTGAATTTAAATGGTATATTTAGGACAGAGATACTCGTTTGGAGCATAGAAACGAGTCCATTGCATGGCTTGCCAACGACAGATGCTGCGTTTACGAAAAACAAAACAATACAAAGTTGGGTAATCAACATAAAATTTCAGGGAGAACATTCTTTTGCAGCACTTTTTCTTAGGTAACGACATTAATTTATTATTCAAGCGAATATCATGTAAGTAGTAAATATTTATGACTAGACATTGAAATAGGAATAAGACTGATCGAATAAATGTTTCAGTTTTGGCGTTTCAGTGTTATATGACAATTGATTATATTGATCGGATATTGTTTACGATGTAAATGTCTCATGATAAACATTTAGCACTCGATAAGGCTTTTGTAACAATTTCTTACGGGAAATATTTCTTTCACGCGTACATTTTTGTTTGCATAAAGCTTATACCAACATTATCCTCGGCTTACCTATTGTCTTCATGTACATCAGTGGTTCGTAAATATGTTTTTATTTACAATTTTACTACTTTACATTTCAATTTACATTCTTCACCTTTTGGACTCATCGTCTGATCTTGCACCATCGAAATGCAATAATTTCATAAAAATATCAAGTACCAGTAGCAAATATCTATAATCACGTTTAATCCTATTACTAATACACATTGGCTTTTGGCTCCCAAGATAACATCATCACCACGTTTTTTGGGGGTAATTTAAGAATACACATTCCAACAAAAAATAATTATACATATTTCGGAGCAGTCATTTTCCATTAAAAACCGCTTTATTTTCTCTGGCTCGCTATAACAAAATTCTAAACATCTATGTACAGGTAATTAAATAACTAATTAAAATAATTATATTTTAATACCAATCTTCTCTATATAATATTATCAACTACAATGTCTGTCCGTCTTATCTGGGTCTATTTCCACTTACTCCTATTTATCAACCTTGTCTATACTTATATAAAAAAGAAAACATGTCCTTTATTTGCAAATCGATTAATTAAATCAAATTGAAACAAAAATAGATTCCGGAGTAACACGTTCTCTCCAAACTCCGGCATCGAACTTGGCTGCTATAAACCGGTTGTAAATCGTGAAACTTGCAAATTATTTGCGTCTCCACCCCATTTATTCGTTATTTTGGCTTCAGTTTAACCAGTCCAGTTGAACACTAAAATTGGTTTCATTCAATTAAAACAGTAACCACTAACTTGTTGTATATTAAATTTATTAATGTATCATTTAAATTAATTAATCTGTATATAAATAAGACTATCAGTTGTATTCCAGTATCGCTATATTATTTTATGATTTACTTATGTAGAATATGTAAAAGCGTAAGGTAACTGACAGGCAACATTGTTGGGGTCTATGAAGGCTAAAATCACATCTGAGCTGGTATATATACAATCACGTGTACATACGAGCTTAGAAAGGATTTACCGACAACTAAGTGTGTACACGAGTAACAGTGTAAGGTGTAGTCGACCACCGCACTTCTCCAACCGAAACACAAAAATTGCAGCGGTGATATCTCCCTAATCGAACTATAGTTATTTGTAATAGATATAAATAGATATATTGTACAAATAACTAAAATTAAAATCAATAAAAGACATTTAATATAAAGTACAAGTTACGAGCTGTAACAAGTTTAATTGAAGACCGCTTCCGGTACATAAATTTAAACTTTTGGCATGCATTTTAATCTGCTTACAGTAGTTGCTTCAGTAATGGCTAGTAAATGAGTTTCCTAGTTCGACTAAACGGTTAAGTCGTTAATGCACTGCGGGGCGCTTGTATCTATATTTTACTGTGCACTGTATTTAATGTCTAACTAATTTTATAAATGCAACAGTTTCTAACGATATCTGTTGCTTAAGTGTTATCCCAAATTTTATACAATTACATTTATCAATAATTATCAATATTATCGCAAAATTGGGAGTAGTTACCCCAAAATTTGTAAATCAGTTTAACTAAGAAAAAGTGTTTTAAATATTTGGAGAGATTGATTTAATTGAGTTAAAAGTATATATCTCATTATAAGGTATTTACACACGCTTAATGAATGTCTAAGATATAATGTAAAATCGATTATCTAGTTAGAGCCCCTGTTGATAACTCTTTTGACTATATAGTTTCAAAACTAGAATATTCTATAGGTGTCGGAATTGATTTAGCTATCTGGTATTATATAAATACTTCTTTGAATGTTTTGAATTTTTTATATTTCCGAATTTGATTACCGGCCAAGTATTTCGATATTTAAAAAAATAAATTCATATTTTAGAAATATGTTATGGATACCAAATATAAAACCAGCAGAATATTTCATTTTTAAGATCTGAATGAGTTATTACATACTCCAGTTGAAAGAAGAAAGAAGCAAATGAGCCCACGGGCCACCTGATATAAAATAGTAGCTGCAGCCCATAGACAGTCACATGCAGCCTCAAACTAAAGTAAGTAGACGTATAGACTTAGATAAAATTTTGGTACAATTTAAGACCGTAAGTACTATTTAATTCGTTGCTACTTCTGAGGACTAAAATGGTCACATCTGTTGTAAGCGTACACCCCACATCTTCAATAAAAATACAAGAATTGCTTCAAGTTGGATTATGCATTTAAAGGTAATACTATATCGATCTAACTGTGGTTTAACGACCTATATGCTGGAGCAGCATGTAAGAGTATACTCAAGACCATATATAAGGAGAAACCTATAAGCTCAGTATCAAATTTTGGCCAAAATACAAGAATTTTAACAAGCTTCCGAGATAGTTGACAGGGTTAAATTTATAGTTCGAATACCAATATTTCAAAATCGGGACAAAATTTAATTTTACTGATTTACGAGCGATCGTGGCATATTCTCGTTTCCACTAAGGCCGACTTTAAGGCAACCACGGTTACCTATTCATATTTTGAATTCGTAGTCGCGTTGTGTATAAACGGACTTTTGTTTTAACAGATCTTATTTTATCATCTATCAGCAGATTTTTTGTTTTAGTCAAGATTTCTCTAAGAGTTATGATACTTACTCTTCGGAGTTAAATTCTAAATAGTATCTAATTACAGGTCCAAATAGTATCAGACATCACCACTGTTACATCTTAAGCAACGCAGACAGTAAATATATTTTTATTATTATTCGTAATTGCCTATCTACTTATTACATGAGGACCTATAAAGTAATAAGATTACACAGAAAATTAATCTTGAATGAAATGTTGTACTCATTCAAGTATATTAATAACTTCTACAATTCTCCACAAAAAGATACATTTTCATAAAGATACTGACGAATAAAACGTGCTAAAAACAGACTAGATATTTATAGACAACATCAATTCTTGTGGAGCTTACCTCTAATATGCTGTATAAGTAGATAATAAAACTGCGGTACCAACCCAAAACATTAACACATACCAAGAATTTACACCTGAACACAGAAGCTTATATCACAACAATCTAAATGTAAATGTGTCCTTGGCGCACGAGTGAATGCGAACAAAAAGCAATAAGGGTGAAATTAAATGTCGTATTCCCATACTATGATTAAAGTAGATAATGAATATGATAAGCAATAAAAGCCTTAATCGGTAATTTATGTCCATCAATGATGTAGACGAGTTTAACGTAGGTACTATGAAACTTGTTCCGAACGCTACGCAGCTTGTAGATAGCATTCTCATGTAAGGATATACTTTGCATTAATCTGATTCGAGAATAAATGCGCGGTGATAGCTTTGGTACGTACAATTTATGCGCGTTCTATGAAAGCGCTATTTACTGAACAGTAGGGTGATAATTGCGTGCACACGCTTGACGTTTCTAAGGCCATGATTCAGAGAAGCGTATAGTACCGCTGCATTAATGCTTAGAGAAATAGCATATTCAAATATTTTGAGACCTACTACATGATTATAGTAATTCAGTTCGAATATAAATTTTGAAATGAGAAACTGAAGAATGCCTCTTTTCATATATTTCAATTGTCTCTTGATATAAGAATAACGTTCAGTCTATGATCTTCTGTTATAGAATCTTTTAATCCTAAAGTCTTACCTCCTTTGTTCAAACCGTCTTATAATTGCTAATGTTCTGAAGCTTCTACTATTGTACCGAAGACGAATACATTAACCGTGACATATGCAGCATTTTGTTGTTGATTTATGTAATTTTTGATTTCAGCATTCACAAAATAAGTTTCTTTTAAATGTATGTAAAGACATATAGTATACATTTTATGAATGTAGATTCTCATAAAGTCGATCAAAACTGCACCGCTTACAATTCTTCGTTCTTCTGTAAACGAAGTCTAACTATGAGTCATGAGTAACGTATTCTTGAAGTAATTGAACCTTAATTTACTTTTCCACCTGTTCCAATTTTCCATCTGTATGTTTATGGGAATAAGGTTCATAATTCGCGAAAGGCTTTCAACGCGTATCCACTGGAAGCAAATACCAAACACACGAAGTGGTCAATTAATAAATTCTTACTGTTAGTTCTACAGGCACTTGAATGGAACGATTATTCAGAATATGTGCGTGACTGGTTTCCTTAGTATTTTTAGAAAGCTATTTTATAATGAAATATTATCGATACCTTATCTCTTGTCAAGAATGCTTTTGCAAAATATTTAAACCTTAAATTAAAATTTTGTAAATATTCATGATTGTTGCCGTATATTATTACCTGTTATATTTGTTGTGATCGTCGGAAACGTTCTAAAGCAAGGCTAATTAGGACTATCAACGCATGCATATTTTATGCTCAAATAGAACTTAGATTCTTCTGTGCTTGCATTTGCACACTCTGATTACCAAAGTTTCAACTTAAGTTTTTAAGATTATGTAACTTCAAGTCATTCACTTTTTTATGTGAGTAGAGTAGAAGAGAGTAGGAATCAAGCATGCAAACCACCTGATGTTAAATCGTCGCAGCCCATAAACATCCACGCACAACCACAAACACGACTAAAATCCTATCTGAGCTCGAACACTGATACGTTGCTACTCCAGAGGACTAAGATGGTCACCTCGATTCAAAGTGTATCCGGCAACCGCATCTATCCAACCGAAACAAGTAATGATTTACGGCGGATTATGAGGGCGGCAATGGTACCTCTCCGGTGAAACTATAGTTCAACCTATGTTACTACAAATAATGAGCCTTTCAATTACATTACAAGGTTATTTGAAGTATGGCGAGTTGACAGGGCAGTCCTTGACAATCCCCATTCTTCCCATTGTATTCAGACAAGTTCAACGTTCTAGAGGTATTTATGGGCGTAGTAATTCAATCAACAGCAAAAAGCTAGGTACGTTGTCACATCAATGAATAGTGGAAATAATAAAGCAAGTCTTGGCAGATAAATTGAATCGACTAACATGCATGCGGTTCATAAAAGGAACATTTAGTGCTTTACTGACGGTACTTGCTATTTTAAAGGAGGAAAACATGAATGTAATTTAAATTTCAGAAATACACACAGATATAATATAATATTTTTTATATATTACAGCTTGAGAAGTGGAGTAATATTGAAAATAATGGGTTTGTGATTATTTTTCTCACTATTAATAGAATAATAGAGAAGCCATAAAATAATGTTTTACTGCACTACGCTGCAGCTGCAATAATCTTTATTCCTATAGCTGAACACGGATTTCTTCTCACATCTAAAGGAAGCTTGGAATATACTCCAAATTTCAAAGCATTTGAAAAAAGTGATCAAGGATAAACAGGGAGCTTCTATTAGAATGAGTTAGAAGAGAATAAAAGGAACCGAACAATGCTTTAACTGTCGTCCCTTCCAAACAAAGATTTGTGAGGCAAGTGTATTCAGTAGCTGGTATCTAGGATATAGTATGGAATTGCGAGTACTATTAAGAGATCACGAATCTAAAATAGCAATGCACGCTGCGAGGCATGAACAAAACAGGAATGCTAAGAATACAATGGATAATACGGCGCTATTTAACTTTCATTCGATTCTAAAATCAATATACTAGTCTTTGTATAAAATAATTCGAGTTTTTCATTGTAATATAGGTAACTAATTTACAGGCTTTGAATATCTCAGCTGTCCGTTCCAAGGTTCGAGCTTATTTATTTTCTGTTTTCCATCTACATGAAATTGCTTGTTAAAACCAAACAAAGTAACTTGGTTCGTAAATATATTATTTGCTTACACATTTTCATTTTAGTTCGAAACTATTGTGATATATTTTGCAAAACAACTACGTACATTGTTGTTCGAATATTTCAGAATTTTCAGACGCGAATAATGAGATAACGAATATAAACGAAGTAATTAAGGGTACAGCCAATGTTGAATTTGAATTTGTTGGAATACGTAGTCAGTTTCGAAGTGAACATTGGACATTGGTTGAAATAGTTTTGTAAGTAGATAGCAGATCTGAAATAACGCAGCCAGCCGTTGGGAACAAAATAAATGATACCACAATAAGACGAGGTTCCGCGTGCCACGCCGCAGAGACGATGCGACAGTCCAAAGAGGATTTATGTACGACAGTATCACCTGCCCCCCTTATTTTGCTAAATCCGTTACAGTGCCGTTCATTCATGCATTTATCTATCCTTAGATGCGTGATTCATCTCATTTGCTCGATTGTTTTTGTTACGAGTATGAGTTTTATCTTTTTTCGATTAAAATAAGCGTGGATGGAATGAAAACAAGTCTTTGTTATGTATTCTTTTGTGTTCGTATTGTTATACATTTTTTGTTTTTATTATTAACTGTAATTACTAGATGTATAAGACCTATCAATTTAGGTACGATAATTCAGTACAAAACAGTTTGTACACTGCAAGATTGCCTGCGCAATGTTAGCGCGATAAGTGGTGACTAATTCATTACAAATATAAAACTTTACATTTCGAAATACATGAAATAAATAAAACAGAATATTTATAATACGCTATACAGTTTTCCTTTACAGTGGTGATGAAAATCAATAAGTTTAAAACCTATTTATTTTATGAACATGTCAACAATATAGTATATTGAAATACTTGTACATGATTTTACTATATAACAATTACTCGCGATTAACGATTTTAAATTTCCGATATTTCGGAACATTTGCATGGCCCGTGGTCATGTCTAAATTACCCTATACCACTACACTGGCACGAGCCATGCAACTGCTTCGAAATATCAGCAATTAAAGTGTTAATCGTGAATACCCGTTATATAGTTAAATCATGTACGAGGAGTATACTATATTGTTGACATATAAGAAATATATGTATAAATTCCGCGATGGTATTAGCTTAAAAATTACACGTGGATGACTTTCAAATACAGATTTCACATTAAATATTAAGAAAGTACCAAATTTGTCAGTCCTGCTAACCCGAAACGACCACTAAACGGGTTGGATCATCCATCTTCCTCAATAACTCCGGCACTTTCGGCCACTGGGACAATTTAGTGCGCTTCTGTACAAATAGAATTTATGGGCGACAGTATCTCCCGGAAGGACGATTCTTCATTCTGGTAGACGGTTATGTCGCATTTGGCAAATTGGTATGGCAACTTATTTTAAAACTGTTAAAAATATGTATATGTTATGTTTTTCTTGCTTTTTCAGCGCTCATACATGTATTAGATCCAGTCAGCGTTGCGGGAGGCGGCACTTAACTGCAGCTTATTTCTCTAGACTGAAGATGCATCGAAAATTTACTGAAATATTGTATTTTTAGCATCTTTGCATCCGTAATGTTCATCCCTATTCTTCTAGCGCTGAGTTAATCACAGCACGTTTGTTCGCCTGTATTCTATACAGATTTGCAGGTACAACACAGCTGTGTACAAGCCGCGAGCGCGTTGCGCCAAGTATTACTCACCATTGTACGTCGAAGTGTTAAAGTGTCAATTTCAATTTAAATTTTAGTTACAAATAGACTTAAAAGAAATAATCATATTAAGATAATATTTATTTGTAATACAGAAAGAGAAATGGAAGCAATCAAGAATACGAGGTGCTCGAACACGAAATATTTTATGAGGTATTTCAATCACATCCATGATACATTATAGTATCTACAATTGTTCTGCTATATCAAAAGCCCATAAAATATAGGGGAATAAATTAGACAATGCCACTATAAACTATTGATGAGGTTATAAACCATATAATAAATTATTATTAGCTATAGGATAACTATTCATAGAATTTTAAAGCAAACAAACAGCTTTTGAGTTATATTCCGCTTCTTCATGCGAAATCAAAGACACAATTCTCTTTAATATATACCAAATGACGTACGTTATTGGTATTTATATGAGTTTATGTGGCTTTTATGATCTTGGTTAGCGTAAATCAAATAAACGATAACTTATATATGATTTTATTTCTGAAGAGCTACAGTGAACGTCCTTTTGAGTATTTTTCTAAGACTATTATTCGAATTAACACAGATACAGTTTTGGTAGAAAATTAAGGGGGAGATTGTTTATATAATTAAATTTTAAGTTTAAAGAAAAGTTTTAAAGGTGGTAGAGCCGTTAGAGCTCGCCCGGGGCGGTACCACCGCCACCCTCATAACCCACCGTAAAGCAACATGT
>DWON01010774.1:0-10568 GCA_018251015.1 Phocides pigmalion okeechobee
GTGTTCCAAATGCTGTCGCTGCTGCTGGAGCTGCGGGGCGCGGCGGGCGCGGGGGGCGCGGGCGCGGGCGGCGAGGCGGCGGCGTACGGCGCGCTGCTGCCGTGCCTGGTGGCGCCGCCGCTGTGGGAGCGCGCCGCCAACGTGCGCCCGCTCGTGCGCCTGCTGTGCGCCTTCGTGGCCGCGCGCGCCGACCTCGTGCTGGCCTCGGGCAAGCTGGTGCGTCTGCATTACCTAACTCAACTTTCATTGTAGGTAAAAAATGCAAAAACGTGAAGATTTTTTTATTTTTGCTGCGTGCTCCAGTTGTATGGCTCGCGGTCACGGTGAAACTACGAGCCATTCGACTGGCTCGCAATATCGACAATTAAAAAAACGTTCATCGTCAATACTTGTCTGGAAGAGATCGCTACTGTAGCGGTAAAACGGCCTTTTGGTCACCACTGTTATATTTGTTTGTATTTTTGTTCTTGCGTATTCTTTATGGTGTACAATAAAGCACATCCGATTTTATTTATTAATATGTTGAGAATAAAATAAATATATAATCATTGTTTCAGAACGCAATGCTGGGCGTATTCCAGAAGTTGATCGCGTCTAAAACGAACGACCACGAAGGCTTTTATCTCATACAGACAATGCTGTACAAGTTTGGGGAGTAAGTAACGTTTTTCACTTATTCTATTTTACGTGAGAAGAGTAACAACCGAGCATGCAAACCTAATGTTAAGTAGTCGCAGCCCATAGACATCCACGTACAACCACAAACACGACCGAAACCCTATCTGAACTTGGACGTACATACATTTCTACTCCTGAGGACTAAGCTGGTCACTTCGCTTCAAAGTATAGCCACCAAACGACCTCTCTCCAACCGAAACAGGCGGATTATGAGGGCAGCGGTGGTACCTCCCCGGTCAAACTATAGTTCTCCCACCATTGAACCATCTCCCACCATTAAACCATCAGGTGGTTTGCATGCTTCTTTGCTACTCTTCTCACATATACAAAAATTGAGGACAACGGTTGAACCTACCCGGTCGAAAAATAGTACTACTTGTAAACAACTGTTATTTTAATGTTTGTTGTCTCTTTTCGCAGACGGGTGATGCAGCCGTACACCAAGCAGATAATGACCCTGCTGTTCCAACGCCTGTCGTCGTCGAAGACAACAAAGTACATCAAGGGGCTGATAGCGTTCCTCGGTTTCTACGCGGCGCACTTCGGTGCCGACAACCTCATCGATCTCATCGATTCCGTCCAATCCAAGTGAGTTTCAACTTCCAATTTTCCACCGATTTTATTATGATATTTGTTGTGTCAACATTTTGTGTATTAGAACAGCTTCTAAGTAAGATCTTAACTTCAACATGGAAGGTTTCAAAATTCAAAATTGAAATATTTATTTTATGGTAAAGTATTTACATACACTTAATGAACGTCAAGGGTACAGTGTAAAATCAGTACATCGCCTTTGAGCGCCTGCTGGCTAAGGCTGACCAGGAGAAAAAAGCCGGCCGAGCTCGGCACTCTTTAAATCAGTCCTTGATTAACAGTATAACTTTAGAAAGATGGTGAGCACACGAGACAGCTAATTGTGTGTGTCAGAATATCTCCACTGTCATCTGCACACAATTTCGAGTAAATTAAATTATTAGAGGTAGAATAGAAATAGTCTGTTGAGATAGGCTCGGTCCCAGGCTTTTGTCATTAAATTGGTCCGTTAGATGGTTTGAGGTTTAAAATTTTTGTTAAGTGTTGAGCTTTATGGTTTAGAGTTCGATTCCCTGGTTGCACTTCTGGTTTATAGAAATTATGGATATATTAGCAATTAATTCACACTTGGTTAGAGTGATGGATCGAACTACAATCATGATCGTAATCAGTCTCAGTTTTAGGTGAGAACTGCAGTAATATATTATCGGCCTGATGATAGTATTAACCAATACGCTTTTTGCTTATATTATTAAAATAAAAACGATAAGACTTTACTTACATACTTTGTTAATAAAATTATATATTTTTATTTATATATGTTATAAATAAATTATTAGTATACTAACACATGTTAATTAAGTTTAAAGGTGTTAACCACCTTTAGAGTTCGCCCGGAAGGCACCACCGCCATCCTCATGACCCGCCGTAAAGCAACATGGTCTTCATGTATAGTGTTTCGGTTGGGGAGGTGTGGTTGTACATTTTAACTCCCACTGTTATATAAAAGTGAATTATCTGTGTTTCCATACACGAACCTCATGGGTACTTTCTCAATTTGCCGGGCACCTTACTGGGAGCGTTTAGTGTATCAAAATGGTCCTATTTATCTATTAAAACGTAGTCGTCGGCGGTGCTTGCAGCATGTTCGCGATGTACGTGGAGCGCGTGCTGCTGCCGGAGCTGCAGAAGGTGTCGGGCGCGCTGGAGCGCAAGGCGGCGGCGCTGGGCTGCGTGCGCCTGCTCTGCGACTGCGCGCACTCGCGCCAGGGGCCGCTGGCCGCGCTCTGGCCGCGCCTCATGCAGGTGGGACCACCCGCCCTCCTGATTCCTCTTTTTCTTCTTCTCCTTCGTTATCTTCTTCGTCTCCTCCTTCTTCTCCTTCTTTATCTTCCTCGTCTTCTTCTTCGTCGTAACACTTGCCAGAGCAGTCAGATATCAAAATCAAAATATTTTTACTCAGAGTAGATCGTTTATAGAACTCTTTCTGAACGTCAATAAACTACCACCGAATCGTGAGGTGTTTGGTTTTGGATAAGAGTCGGCGGAAGGAACTCCAGAACACGTGTGTACATCACTTTGTTTTATACTATGTAATGATGTTGGCAGGCGTTGATATCTCTGTTCGAGCTGCCGCCCGACGACACGACGCTGCCCGACGACCACTTCGTGGAGGTGGACGACACGCCCGGCTACCAGGCACAGTACGCACAGTTGACCTGCGCCAAGGGACCCAACTCCGACCCTCTGGCTGGTGAGTTTTTTTAGTGTATGCTGTACACATAGATTTTGTATGTAGGAGAATTTGTAGATGAGCAGTGGAGGGAACCGCGGTATACGGTATATTAAAAAATAATTGGCTCAACAACAACAAGAGTTGCACGATTTATTGGAATGTGAAAAAAGTAGCAAACGAGCGCGCAAACTACCTGATGTTATGTAGTCGCAGTCCACAGATATCCACATACAACCACAAACACGACTGAAATTTTATCTGAGCTCGAACGTAGATACGCTGCTACTCCTGAGGACTAAGATGGTCGCCTTGTTTCAAAGTGTATCCGGCAACCGCACCTCTCCAACTGGAACAATATAGTGGCAGTGGTGCCGCCCCAGGCGAGCTCTGATTTTATAATTTGACATAGTTTAGATTTATTTTCATTATGTAACAGTTATTTTAAATAAACAAATAGATTTATGCACAAAAAGAGTAAAACATTTTATTTATTTATTTATGTCTATAAAAGACTTTATTTATTATGGATAAGATAATAAACAATGGCTTAATGTTTGCAGCTGTGGATGATCCGAAGCGGTATCTCGCAGAAAGTCTGGGCAACTTGTCCCGGACACATCCTGGCCTGCTGCCACCTCGCATAGCAGCCCTTGAAGAGCCGCATCGCCGCCAGCTGCAGACCTACCTCGATGCATACAGTGTGCAAATCTTTTGATCTGCTCCCAGCATTCTGGACTTGGCGATTCATTAGTGATGAACCGGCTGCATACGACTCAGTGTTTTGATAGTGTTTTGATAACGGAACAATTGAAGACATGTAAAGTGAGTGCGAACAAAGGTTCAAAAATCATTTGTGCGTAACATGGTTACATTGTGAAGTGAAATTATTTGTGCTGATATTTATTGAGACAGTTATTGGTATTGTATTGTGAGATAATTGTGTGAACTTGATGTTAATGGATATATAAATATAAAAAAAGATAAAAAGATATAAAACTACAACAAAAGATATCAAAGGAAGTTGTAAAGCTAAGAGAGGTCTCATTATGTGTTTTTGCAAGATAGAAAATTGGTTTAAATGAAGGCTTTGCAAATGATAAGTTTCTGATTTGTAAAGCTAAAAGAGGCTTCAATTGTGTGGAATTACATAATAAAAAATTGTTTAAACTTTGCAAAAATTACAAGTGTAAGTAAAATTTTGTAACATTGTTAAACTAAGAGATATCTTAGTGTGATCTATACGTGTGAATGATTGACACACATACAACTAATTTTTATTTTTAAAAGGCACAACTGCTGTAAAGATCATTTTAAATATCACATACGGTAAAGTGGTAGGTTAATGCAGATAATGATGATGTTCAAATTCAAATATTTTTTTTGTTTCATTATAAAATATTTACATACACTTTATGAATATCAAAGTATTAGTATTAGTATTTAGTTCCTGTGTTTTGAGCGCCCGTTGGCTACAGTTGACAAAGAATACAGGTAATGGAAATGAAACTCTGCACTTTTTAAACTTGTCATTGGAAAATATTAGACAGTATAGTTTTATTAAACTACTGAACACACAAGCTTATTGCGTGTATCAGAAACCCTTCACTGCCAGCCGCACACAATTTTGAGTACATAAAATGACAACATGGGAAATAGAAATAGCTCTGTTAGTGTCTCAATCCCAGGCTTTGTTATTAAGTTTGTTGATGACATACCATAGTGAGGATTGTAAATACACAATATATTGAATTTACTAAAAAGATTAATGGGATGTGTATCAATACATTGAAGCAATGAGGGAAATTGTTTCAGGCATCTCCCAGTGATGTAATGAATCTTATACTCACTAGTGGGACATGAAGAGTTCCGGGAAAGGTAGCGTAAATATTTGCAAATGAAGTAGACAAACAAAACAATATTTTCTCTCTATAAGATAGAACTGGCATTTGTTATTAAGTGTGTATTTCATTTAAAATTTGGCATTTGTATAGTATTTTTTCTGTTTAACTAATATTTGTTTACTAGTATACACTATAAACGTTACAGCGCCGAGCGCCAGTCATCGCCATTGTGGTTAATTTTTATATTATTTAATAGTGGATGTTACTTTTCCAATGAAAGTTACTGTGAATGTCATTGTTTAATAAATATGTAATTTTTATATTAACCGTTGTTTATAATAACTTATGATAATCATTTGGTTGCTAGGAAAATGATGGCCTCATTTTCCTAGCTTAGTTCCCACGTATAGGAATACATCATATGATTTTAAATAAGATTTTTTATGGTTGGATGTGGATGTCTACGGGCCAGGGAGACCAATTAACATCAGGCAGCTCGCACAATTATTGTCTATTCTTCTAACACTTGAACCTACAAAGTGTATTGGAGATTTTATAGTGGTTACTGCTCATAAGTATATTCACCATGACTATTGTACTCAGGAGTAACAACGCATCTACGCTCGAGCTCGAATGGAATTTCAATCTTGTTTGTGGGTTGTATATGGATTTCTATGGGCTGCGACTACTTAAAATCAGGTGGTTTGCATGCTCGTTTGCTACTCACTTAAAAAAAAGTATAAACTCCGTAACAAAGGGCAATAACTAGCGCTTAACTTTATGGCAGTCCGGAGATTTGGGTTTGACCATGTATATGCATATTGTAGTCAGCAGCGGTCAAAGAGTGGGGAGCTGCTAGAGCATACTTATCAACGTACTTTATGAAATGTATGTACTTTAATTGTATTCTTGCATTTTATTGTATTATGTCGATACATGGCAACCATTAAGACTTGTTTGAATTTTAAGTAATTATGATTGATATAATAAAAAGAGTACATGTAATGTGATGTCTTCTGATGTATGACATTGTTAGAAAGATTATACTTGAGGAGTGATCTTAAAGATATTTTGTAATATTGGAAATTAAATAAAACAATTCTTGGTTTCGATTTATGTTATTTGCCATGCTTTTTAAGGATCGGTTTTATTAATACATATTAATATTTATTAAATCATTTATAATAAAAATAATAGGTGTCCTTTGTAAAACCGAGTGAATAGAATTGCAAGATAAGGATGAATATTGTTTAATATTTATTATTGTTTACTTATATTTGGTGGAATATTACAAATTGTTGATAATATAACTAAAAATTGTTATTGATTCTCATGTACCTACTAAAAAATGATTAGTACATTTTTATATCATTTGCTATTTATATTATTCATATGTAAATCTTGAACTGTCTTAAGCTGGTATGTATTTAATCTTATTATGCAGTCAGTGGTCTGTTTGTAATTATGTTAATAGACGCCTTTTTTCAATATTTGTGTTATTTTCTTTTATATTCCCCACCTCTGAGATTTTTCCGCGGATCTTTTTTACGCTATTTACTCACGCTGAAATTGATACAAAGAAAGTTCATATATCTTTCAACCCCTAATTTACCCATTGACACTTTGGACTGCGGCGTTTACATCGGATCAGCATTTCGGAGGCTGGGGATGCGCCTACAATTCACACAAATATATTTTTTAGCATCGGCGTAGTAGCCCGCAAATACCCAGACATAATGTCAGCCTCCAGTTTGGTAACGCCGACGTAAACACAGCACTTGTGTTCGCTCGTATTCCGTACAGATTTTGTACATATTTGTGTATACACCTATACAAGCTGCAAGGAATGTTAAAGGTAGAATTTCCAAAATTCCGCTTGGATCTCACTAACGCTATATAAATAACTTATGTGAGAAATTTCAAAATCGTAGGTTTCAGCGGTTTCGGCTTAGCATTGATATCTGAGCCAGTCAGGTGCTTTCTTTCCTCTTTTATTCTTTACATAGGATAAGAGAATATGAAGTAAAACAATTTTACATTTTAGCAATTTATTAAGAAGCAGGTCGGTACATATATTTGCAAATCATAATGACAACAAAACATTTTGAAATAACGCGAATACATAATAAATGGGAATGTAAATTACTACATTAGCAAAAATTGAAACCGTACACGATTTTAAATACAATTCGGCAGTTTGTGAGTGAATATGAGATATGTTTGTTAGTATGCAACAAAGGTATATTTTTATAAACATAATTTTATCACACCGCATCAGTAAGTTTTAATATAACAGCATTTAGGTTGACAATGCTCAGTTGATGTTAGATAACTTTCCTTACAAATTCGGAAAGGGTACAATAGATGTTCTGATAATATTACAAGTTCTGTACCAATGCGGTCATAAAAAGCAAAGTAGACTAATAAATTTCAAACAAGTACAATTGATTATAGCTGTTGTTAATTAGATATATTGCATAAAATGTATTTTTAATGATTATTTGCTGCTAAAAATGATATCTACGTTAGACATATAGATTGTTTCACTACTAAAAATTTCATTAAAAGATACAAGACATTTTATTATATGGTTAATAAAAATTTGGGACTGGTTTTACATAAGGAAGTTATATGTTTCAATGCCAACTGTAATGTATAGGGCAAGCATGATAGTTTGACTTCAAGAGTCATGCTCCAACTGCCCACCGGTTGTACTAAGGTTAAACCAAAGTCGTACTGGCCGTCAACGGAAAGGTGTTCATATAAATCTTAATTGAAACGTTGTTGGTTACTGTTTCATATTACAGTGTCTCATATAAAGGTGATATATTTCCAAATGTTACCGAGCCCAAATTTTTTTACATTATTACAAAACCAATTTGAAAAAATACAATTTTGTTTGATCGAAGTTTGTAAAATAAATGCCAAACCGTAAGGAGGAAGTTGTGAGCTATTTAATATTAATAAAAAATATGATAAACCCATGGATATTTGTATTTAACATTAAAATTTGAATTAATTTGTCTTCGGTGTTAGTCGAAACTTGAAGCGTGTAAGGTCTGAGATTGAATATCTGAGTTATTACAATGCTTCAAATTGCCATCGCACACACAATGGTTGGATCCAAGACAAATGGTTATATCAATTTAATGTTAATTACACTACCATGGGACGATACAATGATGAATATCAGAAACAAGATTGTGTGCAACTACGATGAATTGTTCCATTTTTGCTTTAAGTCAGATAGACAGGGATCTGATTTGTCGTTAAAAATTGGTTTTTGCCATAACTTTCTGCCACAATGGATAACATACCGACAGCTGTTTTGTCACATTTTATTATGGACAAATGAGTTTGACAGTAATGTAGTAGACAATGGGGAGGGTCAATTTATCAACATGTGTCACAATTAAAGTGAGTATTTGACGTATCGTTAACTGTAAAGAGTAGCAACTGAGCGTGCAAGCCTGATATTAAGGTAGCTGTAGCCGATAAACGTCCACGTCTAACCTTAAACAGGTCAGAGGACCAATTTGGTTGAACGTAGATGCGTTGCTACTCTTGAGGACTATGATGGTCGCCTCACATATAAATGTATCAGTAACTTAATACACTTTATATTGGTATGATGACACGTAGAGACATCTATGAAGTTGTTTCAGGTACCTACCCTACACATTACTACACGAATTTACGTCGACATATGGCAACATTTTGTTCTGACGAAAGCAAAAACGTACGTTAGTGTCTAACGATGTAGGAGCAGCGAGAGGTCGGGGGTCACTTGAGTGCGCACTCTACGAACACGGGTCCGAGCGGGGAGTCCGGCGAGACCATCGGCGAGTCCGGGGACTGCGGGTACTCCGGGGACTCCGCGCGCGGCGGCGACGGGGGCGGCGTCTCTGTCTCCCATTGCGGCTGGTCGGCCGGCCACAGCTGCTGCAGCATAGACCTGGGAAACATCATTTTAAAATAGACTAGAATTTAGATCCTTTATGGTTCGACTATTTCGCGAGCTATTTCGATGTAGATAAAAGTGTTTGTCGGATTATCTGAAATCATATAAGGCGACCAATCAATTTCAAGCTGGATTCTCGTTCTGTACGGGATGGTTATTCTTACAATCATTCACGAGTGACAGAAATCGATCATCTTCAATTTAAAGAGTATACAGGTCCTGTTTAGAGCCGTCTGACACAACGCTGACTCGATGTAATATATGCCGATGTAATAGCGTCGCAGTTAGTGTTAAAAGCAAACGTAACGAGCGACTTGATTTATCTATCTAATATTGGTTACTACACGAATCGCAGCATTCATAAACTGGTCATGCATGTTTGTCGTGGTCGTGATTCTGACTCTCATAGTAGAGGAACGCACCGGAGTTTTGTAATGAGTAACTTGTTTTATCTATCTCAAACTGGTTGTTGAAGTTTACGAATCGTAACACTTATGAACTGTTCGTGCACACTCGTCGTGCTCGTGATTCTAAGATGAGATATGAGGTAGGGTGGACAGAGGCAGTATCAGAGCTGTGCGTTGACGACAGAACGTATCGTGGACATTTGATCAATCATTGAAGGCAAACTTAATAAGCAACCTTCTTATCTATCTAAAATTGTTGAAGTTTACGAATCGCACTGCCAAACTGCTCATGCGCGTTCATCCGGCCACGTACGTTCGTCGCGCTCGCTACCCGAGACGAGGGCTAGAGGTAGGGCGGGGGCGGTACCAGAGCTGCGCGTCGACGACGGGGCGCACGGCGGGCGTGGGGAAGCCGTTGAAGGCGGAGGCGACGGGCAGCGTGTAGGCGCCCATGTCGCGGAACACGAGCCAGGCGCCCGCGCGCTGCGCCGGCAGCCGCGCCGCCGCCACCACGCAGTCCAGCGCGTCGCACGACGGGCCCCACACCGAGCACGGCGCCGGCCGCGAGTTCTCCACCTGCCACGTTCATGTTACATATCATTTTTGTACTTTCCCTGCTGAGTATTGAGTGGCGCAACGCGCTGGCGGCTTGTACACAATTGTGTTACATTTTTTTTTATTTGAGAAGAGTAGCGAACGAGCATGGAAACCACCTGATGTTAAGTAGTCGCATACGTACACAAACGTACAACACGTACAAACACAAACACGACTGAAATCCTGTCTGAGCTCGAACGTAGATACGTTACTACTCCTGAGGGCTAAGATGATCGCCTTGCTTCAAAGTGTAGGCAACTGCACCTCTCCAACCGAAACATAAGTAATTCTTTACGGCGAATTATGAGGGTGGTGGTGGTACTTCCCCGTTCGAACTGTACTTCTGCCACCTTTAAAATTAACCAGTGGTGAGTGATCATGGATGGCAACTGACCTCGAGCGGCTGCGCCACGACGTGCTGGTGGTCGTACAGCACGCAGTTGAAGGAGCCGTACACGCCGTCGTTAATGAAGTACATCGTGTGCGGCTCCCCGCCGTCCTTTGCTGGCACCTGTATACATACAACAACGTTATACATTTATACATGGTCCGGCACAACATGTTATATGTGGTCCGGGTTGATATGTCAAATGGTCCTTCGAGTCGAATCTGCCTTTAATATTATTGATTATTATTGACAAATCTCCCCTGGTAAATTATATATGGATCGATTAAATAGTTCAAACGGTTCTTCATGCAGGATTACCATTACTATTACTAATCATTAAGTCAAGTGTCCTCCTATAGGGGAGGCATATGTCCTACGTAGGACGTCAAGAGGCTGAGATGAGATATTGCAAAGTACTTTAAACAAT
>DWON01010775.1:0-10567 GCA_018251015.1 Phocides pigmalion okeechobee
GTGACCGATAAAATTTGAATTTTTACAATAAAAAGGATTTTGAATATTTTTGATTTGTGGCCCTTTTGTTTTAAAGTCGCGAACTAATCTAGTGAGCTTTTCATGAATGTCATGAATTATATGACTACAATTATACAAGAGTTAATGTCATTTTTCTATTTTACAGCTTAAGTTAAGTTCTGCTGCAGCCAGCTCAGGTAGTGGGTGACCCTGGTGTACACGCCAGGGTACCCGGGCTCCCCACACTTGTTGCCGAAGGAAACTACTCCAATCTGAGTCCAACGACCACCGGCTTGCAACATTAGAGGACCGCCGGAGTCACCCTGAAAACAAAATAAATCATGAATCATTTCACCATATCATCATCATTAACAGAAATCTTACAGAAATGTTTCTGGTCATTTCGTATCCACGTTTATTTAAGTTAGGAAGAAGTGTTCTCAAATGTGGTTCAAAAAGTTTAATTATTTTAAATATTAATTGAAGGCGTTGAAGGTAGTCTGTTATTAATATTACTTTATTGTTTCAAATTTATTAATTTTATTAATATTTGCACGAGGTACATTGTAAACATAATAGTAAATAGTATCAGATAATAGTAATAAATAATAATAACGCGAATGCCTTATTCGAAATCAAGACGCTGTGACGCGAAATCTTGTACATGTTTTTAAATAATATAAGTAGTAAAAGGGCATGTTGCTTATCTAATATTGAACTGCTACACAAGAAGATCGTTAGTTAACTCCGTATAGAACAGGAACCTTACATAAAGTTGTTCGCATACGCGTTGGTAGACTTAAGGAATAATCTTTCGAAAATTAAATATGCCTTGCTACGTCTAGTCAGAAGACAATAGAGGTACACTCCTTCTGTAAGACAGAAAAGGATATCCTTTTCCTTATAAGAAGGAAAGGAAAGGCAGTACAAGTCACCGTGGAGCACCATATGGTGCTCCACGGTGACTTGTACTGCCTTTCAATTGCTTAAAAAGTTGATAAGAATCACACACCTGACACGCGTCAACACCACCGCGCGCGTATCCAGCACACAAGAAAGTATCGGTGATGGGCTGGAAGTACGCTCGGTCACAGTCCTCGTTCCTCCAAACAGGGAGTTTGGCTTCCAATTGCCTGGAGCTCTCCCCACCGCCATACCTCGTGGTGCCCCAACCAACTACAGTGGCCATGGATCCGTCGAAAGTTTGCCGCGAGAGGTCACCATTGGGCAGGCAAATAGGTATGACATATTTCGATTTCTGAACGTTATCTGAAAAGTATACTTTCATCAAAGGACTTCAAAAGCAAGAAGAATTTGTTAGTTTTTTATGTATGTTCAACAATGATTATTTACTCCATGATCCAATTTTGTCGATACATTTTTGTCAAATGAATTTAAATAGGTAGTGTTAATATTCCTGGTTTTAAGCCTAAATCCTTTACTTCTCAGTAGATACACTAAGTAAATAATTAAATCCGTGCATTTTACCAAATGTGCTACAAACTTTTAAGTCATTCTGTTTAAAGTAGTTTAACTGTTATAATTAATTATTAGAGACTGCTAATAGTAAAGTCCAGTAACAGAAATTGAAATTTTAGTTTCAATGGGATGTTCTTGTAGCGCGGGACCAGAATAGCGCTACAGTATCTCTTGCCTGTCGTAAGAGGAGACAAAAAGGAGTCTTCCAGTGTCCGGAGGAGTAAGAGTGATGAGGGGTAGAGATCCCGGAACGTCAGTGAGAGTGGTTCCCTGACGTAGGCCGGTGTCCGAGTGGATATTGTACTAGAAAACACCAGTTACGATCGTTTCGAGATCCTGGTATTCTTTACAAGCACAGAAGGAATCCACGTGAGGGATTTTTTGTGGTCGGAAATCCCGCAAACTAGAATATCGCATGATACTGAGTACCTTTAAAAGGTTTTCCCCACAAGAAAAAAATCGTAGTCTACCTAATATTAATATTATAAATGTTAGTTCTACGAATAACGATTTTTCATTGCTGATATTTCAAACCATGCAACTGGTCCGAATCGTTAATCGTGAGTACCTGGTATATAGTAAAATATAAAAATTATTCGATAATAGTTTAAAACCATATGTTAATTCCACGAAGCCCATATTTCGTAGCTAAAAGGTAATTAACATCTCGTAATTGCTTTGTGCATTTGCGCGTAAAAATCGTTTGTAATTAGGCAAGTGTGCTGCAACGGAATAATTGCTGTTATGAAATATTTATTGCATTGATCATGCACCAGACATGGATTTATTATCCACGTAAAATCGGGCATTAAGTTCGCTTTTGCAATAATTTCTTATGAGGTAGTACAATAAAGATGTGTAGCTAAATAAAATATTGTATTGTTTTTCATTACTTGTGTTTCGGTTGGAGAGGAGCGGTTGCCGGCTATAGTTTGAAGCGAGGCGACTATCTTAGTCTTCAGGAGTAGCAACGCATCTACGTTCGAGCTCAGATACGATTTCGGTCGTGTTGTACGTGGATGTCTATGGGCTGCGACTCCTAAACATCAGGTGGTTTGCATGCTCGTTTGCTACTCTTCTCACGTAACAAAAAATACAATCTAGATTTCAGTATCTGTCAAATAAAAATAATAATGCTTCATGTGTGCAAATTAGGCTTGGATATTTATTACCTGTAAATTATTACTAATGTATAAATAAATAAAGAAATAGGTATCTAAATAAACAAATAAATGAGCAAATCAGAAAACGAGCAAACAAAGAAACAAACTAACAAACAAACAAATATGTAAATTACACTTCAATTATACTCTTGATACATAATGTGACTGAATGTATTTTATTTACATCTTTAATTACCCTATAAATAACTTGGAATACCTTAAAACGAATTATAACAAACCTAAAACAATCTACAGGGAGTCCGTACCCACTAATTTATGTCCTTAATTTCGTTACGTCATTAGATAGACAGAACCTGTCTTGGGACTCATTTACCTTCCAAATTTTGTCGTTGTACTTAATATTAGTAGCTAATATTCCTCAAATAAATTACGGTCAGTACTCAAATAAAGTATCTGTATCTTACGACTAGATGGTCGAAAGAAAATCGCAAATCGCAGATTCGAATAAAAAATCGTTAATCGTGATTACCCAATACTTAGTATAATATATGTATAAATTTCGCGATAATATTAGTCTAAATATCTATATAATCTGTTTTAATTATTTTAGTTTTATTTATTTTATTTTGTTTTTTTCTTCTCTTTTTAAGCGCTGTAGTGTATGTGTACCGATTAAATTATTTCTCTCTCTTTCTTTTTTTCTCTTCCTCTCTCTTTCTTTCTTTCAAATTTTCTTTTAGTTATTTACTCATAGAACCGTCGAAACTTACCAGAAAGGATCAGCACGGCTATGTCGTTATAAAAGCCGACTCTCGAGAACTGTTCGTGGGCCCTCACGGCAGTCACCCGGAGCGTGACTGGCCGGGAGGGCTCGTCTTCCCTCCCAAGGTCCACGTCACCAAGTCTCACGCTAAACTGCCTTGCGGGGAACCTGGAACATCAAGGGAGAAAGTCTTGACATCAAAATTAGTTGACATTAAAGGTTTATTTTGATTAATATTGCAGTGTTACGTGAAATAATGAGCCATTTGAACGCATCCGGGGGGTATTTGCCTCTTTGACAAGAAGCACGGGTACAAAGGGAACCGTTGAGTCTCGAACAATCCACATCTATCTTCCCACGACGAGAGCATGAGAGTACCATCCCATAGAAGTAGCAGAATGGTATGCCCTCATTTTCGATCGTTTGTTATTGGATCTAAATGTCCATTACCTGCTGTGGTTATTTAAGACCTTGGAGCTTGTATGTTTGTTGTTGTTCTGACACAGCAACATGATTAATGACGAGATTAACCAATACTTACGGTCTTTGCTTTGAATCTCTGGTGCAATGGGCGGCAGTGAGGACATGCCTCTTGCCTACCAGGGTTCCACCGCACCAGAACTCGCGGCGTTTGCTGCCGTGGAGGTAGATTGCTGCCATCCACGGCCAGGCGCCCGGTTTGGACTCCGTGCCGCCAACGATGCGACCGCCTTCGTCTTCCCGTTGGCCGCAGTCTGGAAAGTCGTAAATTATGAAGACATCAATCTGATTAGGACTGTGGGAGGTGGCACAAAACAAGAGCTCTTTTCTCTGGACCGGAGATATGCTGAAAATTCACACAAATATTGTATTTTTTAACATCAGTGTCGCATCTACAAATACACAGACGATGTTTCTGCCCGCAGTTGCAGCGCCGACGTAAACACAGCACTCGTGATCGCCCGTAATCCATACAGATTTGTTCGTACAACACACGTGTGTACAAGCCGCAAGCGCGTTGCGGCAAATATTACACAGTCATGTTATACGCAGGGAAATTATTAAAACTGTTACTTACCATTTACATCAACTATATTAGAATAGTTTGCAATGATGGGAGGTGCTACGGTGTAGAACGATGTCGTCAGTGGTCTTGATGTCGTCGGAACAGTCGCTGTCGTTGTAACTGGTCTGATGGTTGTTGGCACTGGCGTGGGTTTCTTTGTAGTTAGTACGAGAATGGCCGAAGGTTTCTTTGTCGTTGGCTTGGGAACTGGTCTCTGGGTTGTGATGGGGATAAGGTAAGTCGGTTTGTTTGTCGTCGCTACAACTGGTTTCTCTATCGCTTGTGTTGACGGTACTATGAGATCTCGGGGGCAGCACACGCCTGGCACGAAGAGATCTTTAAAGCAAAGTGACTCTCGCAGATTTACTAAGTTCAGAAGCAAATGAGGACAATTGCTCAGATCTTCGCATATGCCTTGTTCACCTTCGGGCGTCGTGCAATATTTTTCATTAATCTCATGCCCCAAATCGCCTGTAGCTATTTTAGTTATCGGCGCATCTGGTAACACTTTTGGCAATGCTTTCTTAACTATGGGCGCTATTTTGTCCGTCACGTTTCGTCCTAAAACGTTCTTGCTGATCATGTAGAGAGCCTGAGGTAGTTGCTGTAAGTTGGGGTCTGACTGGTTTCTGTCGTTCTCATTCACCATGTCGACTAGATACCGTCCGACTGTGTTGATTGCTCCCAGTGTTTCTGATATCCTGGTGAATGCTGACTCTGACAGAAGCCGCCCGTCGTTATGGGTTTCGGAGTTGACCAAGTCTACTGATGATCTGTCATAATTTTGTGGGTAGCTTTGGAAATTGTTGTAACCCTGCCGTAGCACTGGATTTTCATTATATGATGGATAACTGTATTGGGTGTCATAATATGGGTGTGATTGTATTGCTTCCGAAGATCTTTTCCTGGGCGAAGAAAATTGATGCCAGGGTGGATTGTTTCGTTGTATATACGGATTGCCGACATCACCCGATGTCCTCACGAATGTGACTGTGAAGTAAATTAGGAATTTAGTAGATTGTTGAGATAGATACATACATAGGCGGTTAAATAATGTAATTGATGCGTACCTACCCGGGTGAAGGGCTTGTTGGTAGCAATTTATACTCGTAGCCCATATCACGTAACCTGAAAAGAGAAAAAATTCAAATTATTTTTCAGAAAGAAAATATATTTTTTTGTCAATTAAAGTTTTTATTTTCGTTTTATGGTATGTCATGTTAGGTTTGTATTTATTATTGTTGTAAATATATATTATTAATTATTTATTTATACAAATTATTTAATAACGTGACCTAAACATAACATGGAATAACTTAAAATAAAGTAAACCTAATTATATCTAAAAAAAAAATCGAAGTATAGAAACTCTGACACACGATTAGCTGTGTCACGTACTCACCATCTTTTTAAAATTCTACATTTTGTTTATTTATCAAGGACCGATTTAAAAAGAGTGTCGAGAGTTTTTTCCGCCGGCTTTTTTCTCCCGGTCAACTTTAGCTAACATGCGCTCAAACCCGATTTAAAGATGTTACACTGTACCCTTGACATTCATTAAGTGTATGTAAATACCTTACAATGAAATAAAATATTTCAATTCTAGATATAAGTACTTAAAATCCGGTAGGCTACTTTGCTCTTCTATATCTATACATATAATAACTGTAACTGATCGCTGGATGTACATGGTAAATATATTTAAAATTCATAATGGGGCCCCTTTATATAGGCAAGAAGATCTAAAACAATGATATTTCACTTTGTCTATTTGTCTGAATGTTTGTGCACGCTAATCTCTTATCTGGATTAACATTTAGTGTTTTTTTCATTGAAATTGATTAACAAATAAATAAGTTATGTCAATTTGTGTCAATCATTACTAGACGAAGTCACGGACATACATAGGTAATCAAAAATAATATCAAATAAATAATAGTTTAAAAACAAACTAAAAAACACGCTTTTATAAAAATTCCAACTAAAAAAGTATAAATAAGAAAAAATATATCGCACTGTAAAAAAGTGTGGAGTCCATGATGTCAATAGATCACTGAAAAAGCACCCCACGCTTTTTTTACATCGCAATATATTTTGTCTTATTTATACTTTTTAGTTGAATTTTTTAAAACAGCGTGTTTTTTAGTTTCTTTTAACGATTTTTTTTTTCGTATTGCATCGTCATCCGTCCTTGATACGTGTCAAAGTTTCAAATTAATCAGACATCTGGAATTGGTTAAAATAATGCTCAAAAAATTACATATGTATGTACATAGATTCAACCCAAGCTAATAAAAGCGTGTTAGTAAAAGTTGCTTCTCAATAAAACTGCGAAATAAATCAACTTAACATCAAAATAAGCCGTACCTATTTAAAAAACACATCGATCGATGCATAAACGATGTGTACACCTATAAACCTTACCGTAACGTATTTCGTCGAACTCATAATAAATGTAAACCTTAAATCGTCCGACTAATTCTCGGAAAGTTATTCCTTTGTATCAAAGTTATTAGTTCTCAGAAGTCTGTGAAATTTGTTTCGAAATCGTCAAATGGAAATGCTATCTACTTAAGCTTTAAGCTCTTGCGTCACTGTCGAAGAAAATTTTGTTAATTAATAAGAAATATTATGTTATTGCTCTTATATTATGATATAAAGAAATATCGTAATATTAAGAAATATCATAATATTATTTTTATTTTTTTATTATTAAATATTTACAAGGATGAAAATTTTGAAACTAATTATAACAAAAGCCTAACCTAAACAATCTAAAGGGAATAGCAATCGCAATTATCTGCGCGATATATGAACCAGCCCTCTTGTCACCGACCGCGTCCAACAAACGTGGTACTAATTGTTTGAAAAATTTATGAAAACATACTTTGTTACTGTTCACCTTTGAAAAACAGCATGAGTTTTTACAACAATTATTTTCTACTCTTTATTTTTCTGGAATCTATTTTAGCGAATCGTGTGTGTTCTGGTGTAAACGCCAATATTACGGATAAGGCGATAAATAAAACGACTATCGCAGGAGCGTTAGAGAGCGACTGGTTTATTGAAGTTAAACTAAAATGTCCAATATGCATACGACACATCTATTATATTATAGTAACAATGAAACTATAATTTATTTCATCATGAGCGGCTGTATTCTTATTTATTTTATTATATGTATATTTAATTATTGATTTCCTTTGGTCATAAATTCTTTCAATTAACCATGTGTATATCAAAGTACCTTTGTTTATGAATTAGGTGATATTTGATTTTTTTGTTTGGTTTTTTCCAGTTTTCTTATCTTAAGCACATAGTAGAGGCTCATTTAAAGGTACTTACATATGATTATCTTCAGTGTATACGATATCGATACTTGTGACGAAATCACGTACATTCTAATTCGATTCGATTCAATTCAATTCGATTCGATTCGATTCAATTCGATCAATTCAATTCGATTCAATTCGATTCGTTTCGTAGTAATTATCAAAATGTAATCGCAACATCAATATAAAAATAATTTGTACTACCACAGTCTTTATAGGACAATGTATCACAGCACAGTAAAACACAGTTACATGTTAAAGAATGAAAAAATAATACTTCAACTGCGGTTATAGATATTTTAAAAACTTTTCTTATCGTAATCTCCTTGAATATATCTTTGTGATGTAGAGATAACCTCAATTGAGATATTTGCAATACTTTATTAAATGTTAATTAATGTTTAGTAATTATCGTTTTTGAGTTAACCTTGAGGCAATGTGATAAAATCGATTTAATATGCTTATTATTTAAAAAATAATTATAAGTCAAAAATCGATAAAGGATTTATATCGTCACCATTACAAATTCTCGCTCTAAATTTAAAGAAATTTAAGGCATTTATGATTGTTTAATCATTTTCGGATTGTGTTCGTATTGGTTGATCCATTGGTTTTTAAGGATTTATTATAAAGACAACTTTAAACATGGTCGCGTGTGTAGTTAATAGTTAGACTTTACTTTGCAGGATTCCATGTAATTATGTTATTAAAACTACATTGCAACAAAACGCTACCACCATGTATTATGGTATATTTTTTTATGCATGCACGAGGAAAGGAAAACGTGAAGAGAGTAAAAGTATATACCACGATAAATACCATGATCAACAAACGGAGTATAAGGATAAGTTAACATTAACTAAATGTTCGTGTACATCAATACAGGAAAAAGCAGTGTTTTTAGTTAAAAATTTTGTTTGTCCACCGCTTATTCGCTATCAATAAGACAAGTAAACAAACCGGTTAATGCCGACAAAAATTGGCGCGCTTTTGTTTTTTTTAATCCGTTATGTAACCGCTATATTGTAATTTATGTTATAGTTGTTATTTATGTTATACAGGACATCATTACTGGTTAACTGTTAAGTGACATATTACCATGGACATCGCGTTAAATATATGTACGTACTTGTACAATGCCGCGATTTAAGCGATTTTCAGTCTTAAATGTTTTGATATAAGGATAACAAAGTATTTTTATTGGTTGATAAAAGTATGTTATAAATGCAATAAATTTGAGATGCAATTAAGATTTATTTTCTTGGTATCATTAAGCATGTCAGTAGGTCAGTTGTATATTTTATATTTATTGATGTAAACTGGGGGATAAAATTATGGCAATAAAGGTTGTAAAATTGTATATTTTGACTGGAGAGGTGGCATCGTTCTTAATTATAATATTCAATCTACAGTTTGCGTGTCCATTTCCATTATGTACGTGCAAGATGTGGAACGAGCTTCCTCCTGAGGTATTCCCAGAACACTATGAAATGGTACTCGTCAAAAAAGCTCCAAAGCCGGCGATATAGCGCCTCCTCTGTTTTTACACATTTTCAGGTGACGGTGACTACTTACCATCAGATGGACTGCCTGCCTTTTCGTTAGGTTACGTTAGGTATAGGTTACTTGCCGGTCGAAGTATAGTTGGACCGGGAAGGTACCATCGTTATTAAAATCCGCCTTGAAATATCTGAGTTTCGGTTGAAGAGTTGTGGTTGGTATAACTTATTGTTGATATAACTTTAGCCCTGCTTCAGGTTGGCTGTGTCCATAGGTTTTAGTGGTCATCTAAGTCCTGTCTCTAACTATTTTTGGTCGTACGCTGGAAGGTTTTTTAATTAAAAGAGTAGTAAATGGCCGTGCAGGCTACCTGTCGTGTGTACGTATATTTTAAAATTAAAAAACAAGGATGAAGAATCATAAATAAATGTTTAATGAAGTTATATATTTTTAAGCATTTAAAGTTAGTGGCTAAAAACTTAAGATCATGGAAATCCACAAACAAGTTCAAACATGACCAAAATTCTGTTTTATGTTAAAGCGTTACTACTCCTTGGATCTGATATTGTCGCCTCACTTGTGTGTGTGAATATCACAATATAATGAAAAAAATAAAATGTATATAATTTTTCAATCAATTATTTTTTATTATACATGTACCGAGTACTCACAATTAACGATTTTTTATTTTTTATCGCCGATGTTTATACAATAAACATACATAAGGCTTAGGGTGAGTAGACTCTTTCTAGGCTAGGCTTTATCTTAGCTCAGATCTTAGACTATCTAACTTTATAAGATCGAGGCTAAACGAAGGATTATTAGCAATAAAATAATATGGCATGCGATAGCCGGATAAACTTCGAAAATAATTCGCTTCCTGCACGCCATCGTGACACCTCTCACTAATGTTGCCAGGTATCTCTATTTTCGCGGACATCCCTATGTTCTAGGCATATTAACAATGATCCCTAATGTTCTAGGCATATTAACAATGATCTGTGTCGGCCAGCCAACTGGAGTGCCAAATTTTCAGATTGTATGATTTGATAACTAACAAATTTTATTATTTAGTTTGATCAAAATAAAAGTCATTAGTATCAAGCCATTACTGTGTCACTGGTGAGCGGAGAGCCTAGTCTCAGAATGTGAAGAGCTTCGTCACTTTACCGGCCGATTATTTTTTTACTCACACATGTCTGTCTTTACTAATTTTTAATACACACATAATTTTAAAAATCTTACGTCCTGAAAGCATGTCTGGGATGTAATTCCTGGATTATTAAATATAACAGGTTTTTAAAAACCAACAAATATTCCATTA
>DWON01010776.1:0-10565 GCA_018251015.1 Phocides pigmalion okeechobee
TTTATTTTTAAAATTTATTCTTGTCTTTTATATATTTACGACTAGTTTTAACCCCGGCTTCGCTCGCGTTGAAGGCCTAAATAAATATCAAAGATCATTGCAGCGAGTAATAACTAAAACAACAAACTGGGACCAAACCTCAAAAACTTCAAATAATTTAAGTATTGCTCATAAGTGGCACAACAAAATGCACAAAAAATCAAGACAGCTGAAGCTATAGTCAATAAGAGATTAAGTCGGATACTTTAAAGTTGCTAGATTTTCAATTTTTTTGACAAACAATCATGTTTGCCAAAATACTTTTTTAAAAATACATATTATTAAATTCTTTTAAAAAGTATCCTATGTCCTTTTTAATACCTCTAAGAATATGTGTCCAAAGTATGCTATGCGGCAGATCATGAGGGTGGCGGTGGGACAACCGGGGAGGCATGCAAACCACCTGATGTTAAACAGTCGCAGCCCATAAACATCCACGTACAACCACAAACGACCGAAATCTTATCTGCGCTCGAACGTAGATACGTTGGTACTTCTGAGGATAGAATGAAGATGATGAAGACGATGGTCGTCTCGCTTCAAAGTGTAACCGGCAACCGTACCTCTCTAACCGAAACACAAGTAATGCATTACGGCGCTTTATGAGGGCGGCGGTGGTACTTCTCCGGTCGAACTATAGTTCTCCCACCTATAAAGTATATTTTATGAAAATTGCAATTGCATTTATTTGCCGTACAAAGTTTAATGATAGTATTTTTTTTGGTGTTATGCATGGGTAGATAGGTCAGAATAAGAAATGTTGGCGTATGTGTTCAGTTACCGTGTACGAAATAGGGTAGGTTATATGTATAATGATACTAGCTGTGCCCGCGACTAGTGATTGACATAAATTGACATAACTTCTTTATTTGTTAACCGATTTATGAAAAAAACACTAAATATTAAGTGAAGCCCATCACAATATAACCCTGTACTGCATTCAAATCGGATAAGCCGTTTCTAAGATTAGCGTGCACAAACATACAGACAAAATGAAAAAACATTTGTTTGGGTTGTTTTGTATTTATAAAGGCACCCCATTATGAGTTTTTATATATTTTATCCATGTACAGATAACTATCTGTTACAGTCTTATTATATGTATAGATGGATATAGATAAGATAGGTAAAATACATTAAGGACCAATTATCGAAGAAGCCAAGCGGCGAAAATATATTGCACTTAGCGATGACGTGTTTAACTGCTTGACTTTGAAACGGAATGTTGGGGGCTCCAAACACCAAAAATTCTAGAAACAATTAACAGTAATAAATACCACTTTTTATCGAAACTGTTGATAAAAAAGAGATCTGATTTATATCTTGACGAAAAAATTACGATTAATGTTCAGCGTGCGAGTACAGTCAAGGTTTTAAGCATAATTCTGCACAAATCTTGTTTTAAGTTCTTCTTCTTATTCAACCCGTGTCCGTCCACAGCTGGACGTAGGCCTCTCTCAAGTCGCGCCACTGAACCTGGTCTTCGGCTCTACGCATCCAACTTCTTTCCGCTGTATGGCACAGGTCTTCGCGCCACCTCGTAGGGGAGCGGATATGACCTCCCCACTGCCACTTCAGACTGCTGGCCCTTTGGGCTATGTCGGTGACTTTGGTCCTCATGTGGATTTCTTCATTGCGCATTTTATCCCTGAGGGACACACCGAGCATAGCCCTCTCCATTGCACGCTGAGCGACTTTAAGCTTGTGGACAAGTCCCACCGTCAGTGTCCACGTTTCGGCCCCGTAAGTCATTACGGGTAGGACGCACTGGTCGAAGACTTTCGTCTTGAGGCTTTTCGGTATGGGCGACATAAATATGTGACGGAGCTCTCTAAATGATGCCCAGCCCAACTGAATCCTCCTTTCAGCTTTCTTTTCGAAGTTGTTATTGTCAAGTCGAATTACCTGGCCTAGGTAAATATAATTCTGGACAACTTCGAGAGTCACGCTTTCGACTTTTTGTTTTAAGTTAGGTTTTTATTATTAGTTTTAAGTTACGTTAATCTATATATACATGTATAAAGAAGGTCCTCATCATGATATCTCTCTCTATATATATACGTATACCACGAACCGTGTGGTCCCTGTAGCGCGGGATCAGAATAACGCTACTTATTTTACGCCTATCGTAAAAGGCGACTAAAAGGAGGTCGCGTGACCACGATGTGAAGCCAGCCCAGCGGGACCGCACGCTAACGCATCGCTTGTATCTACGGGCTGTACCACTCGCTGGCGTCGGACGGAACCAGCTGGTTCCTCCAGAAAGGGCTGTCCAGTTTGTACGCCAAAGTGCCCAGGATAACGTTGTTACTCTCCACCCGTCGAGTCACATAGACGCCGTACGTTTGCGGGTGATGGCGTAAAAGTAATCCGCGCATCCGCGCATCCGCGAACATGGCAGACGCGCTACAGTGACGTGGTTTCCTCAGCACTGCCTTCTTATTAACCCGAGCCCCTCCACTTAACAGTGGGCGAGAGATACCATAGTTTAGCCGGGATGTAACCCCGAGTTCAAGCCCGGACAAAGAAGGCATACCTCGAGGCCCGTATTCCCCCGCCCAAAGACGCTGGGACATTCCCCAATGATGGACATTCTCCAAGCTGGGACATTCCCCAATCCAACCACGCAAATGGTTCGAAATATCGGCAATCAAAAATCAAACATTGTTAATCGTGAGTACCTGGTACATAGTAAAATTCGTAGAGGATACTTGCGCAACTATCTTAAATTAACTTCTGTAATGGTGGGGAGACCCATGCCCAGTAGTGGGACATGAGCAGAATGTATTTATCACTATAGCCTTGTTACATACGTACCCAACACGAGAATGGTCAATGCAGCTGGTGGAACAAATTGCAACACTAGTGACCCAAAACAACATGTTTTTTATAACCAGTTACAAAGTTCTATTCTAATAATTATTGTTATTTTATTTATTCAATATCTGGTACTCCAATCTTACACGTTTCGTAGCTTGAACAACATTTTATAGTTTTAAGATCAGAGATAATGTGATTTTATTTTAATTAAGTACTTGGATTTTTTAGTCCTCCGGCTACAAGTAACGTTATTAGCTTCAAAACATCATTCCACTAAAATATATTTTAACTTTGTAGTGACTATAAAAAGTTTTTCTTGTAAATCGCACTTCGTCGACGGTTGTACACTATCATGAAGTTTTGTAATCCGGTTGTAATGTCGTTTGCGATCTGTTAGTTCGTGTAACCGTTTCGCTCGCGGCAGTCATGGACAGAATAAAGTTCAAAGTTAACGGTGAAGATTATTCCGGTACGTTTTTTTTTATAATTCTGTTCAAAGAGTACAGCTTTAATATATTCCAAGGTTAGTGGCAGAGGTACAATTTACTAAATATGTAATTATGATATTATACGTAAATAGGAAGCGAATTATATATATTTAAATGTATAAAGGGTACTCACGATTAAAGCTTTTTTATTGTCAATATTTCGAAAGCGTTAATCGTTAGTCCCCGTTTTGTATGTAGTAAAATATATAAATTAGGCGATGATATTACTTTAAAATCGTAAAGTGGATTATATCATTTGCAGTTTAAAACTGTGCAGCAAAAATGTTATATTAAACCAGTTTCTTTGAACTGTTATACAATGGCGGAACGTAAACTGAATCAAAGTTCAGAATTACTTTGCAACAAAAATATTGATTACGCAGGCCAATTACCTAAAAACTTTTTCGATAATTTTTAAGTAATTCGTGCGTAATTTTGTATCCTAATTACGAAAAAAATTAAAAAAATTGCATCACTCACCAATTTTACACGTTTCACGTTTCACTATTAAGTAAAAATAAATTTTATGTTTAAGATATATTTTTAACTAATTTAATACTTTTAAGTTGCTTACATTCTTTTTATTTAATGGGATTGGCGATGAAATAAAATGTTTTTAAGGTCAGTAATTCTAATAAACTTTTAATTGCTGTAAATATAAACTAAATTGCTGTGTTTTATATCAAAAAAATAAAATCGTTAAACGCGAATATAAAAATTCTAACGCTTTTTGTTATATTTGTGGTAATTTTATAATTAAAAAACATCAAAGTAATATTCCTGAATTTGTAAAAAAAAGTGTACTTTGCATATTTTGGTGTACAAATTAGAAATCAAGATAAATGTTGGGTTCCTCAAAAAATACTTTACGTCTGTGTCGAAGATCTAAGGAAATGGTATAAAAAAGAAAAGATAGCTTTTAAATTTGCAGTACCCATGGCATGGAGAGAGCAAAAAAAATATTTAGTTCATTGTTAATTTTGCAGCATGTTTAGACCTGAACTATAACCTTATCGGAGCTGACATGATAAACAAGTTTAAAACTCTTGTTTGCCTGATGAGCCTTAAAGTCCACTTTTTACACAATCATTTTGACTTTTTCCTAAAAAGACGGTTAAATATCATAATATAATAAATTTGGGGTGATCACTATTGGTCACTTCATGGACAACAATTCATAGGCGAAAAAGCTACACAAGAAATTTTACGAAGAAAAGGAAGAGCAAATATCAAATAGTATTATGAGATAAAAAATATATATTACAATTTAAGTAATTAAATGTGACTGTCAGCGAAAATATAACCATTTTTTTTTCAAATTTGTATATATCAAATTATTCCCTATTTTTTTGAAGGAATAAATCGATTTCAGATGAAAAAATGGTGGATAATAAAAAAACTGCTATGAAATACGGTTTCAGCAAACAAAGTTTTCACAAGAATAATTGTTGGCCGGTGTTATTTTTGGAAAATTCCACAATCTTCAAAAATCCTTTTGTTAGGAACGGTTGGCTTACTTTCGCCGTCTCTCCTCCAAAATAAACCACCTTACGAGTCTACTCTGGGTAGTTTACTGACGTTGAAAAGGAATCCTATAAGGAATTTTGTTTTTTTTTATTATTTGAGAAGAGTAGCTAACGAGCACGTAAATCACCTTATGTTAAGTAATCGCAACCCATGGGCATCCACATACAACCACAAACACAATTGAAATTCTATGTGAACTCGAAGGTACATTGTTATTCCTGACGACTAAGATCGTCGCCTCGCTTCAAAGTTTAGCCGGCAACCTCTGCAACCGAAACACAAGTAATGCTTTACAGCAAATTACGAGGGCGGCAGTGGTACCTCCCCGGTCGAACTATAATTCTCCCACCTTCTCTTAATGAACTTTGAATAAAAATATTTTAATATCGATTTAATTTTGATTTTATTATAAAAGACGTCAAGCTTTTTTGGGACGAATGTATGGGATGCGAGAAAAACCTGTTTGTCTTAAAAATTAAATATCTTAAAAAAAGGAAATTTTAGTTTTTTAACAGGTTTTTTTTAGTTTATTAATTGATGAAAAGAAATAACAAAGAAATCTTAATATTAACATATTATTACGGAAACCAAAGAAGTTTACATCTAACTCTATCCTGAGTCGACATCGATATTACTTAAAGGGTGGTATTTAACTAACAAACAAAAAATCCCTTTTTCAATCAAAGATCCTGATTGTACATCAAAATTGGCAACTCAAACTAATGTTATTTTGGCGACTATTAAAGTACAATATTCAACTCTATTTATTTCAATGTTAAGTTTTTTTATGAATGCATATCAAATAATAACTAGTGCACGACAAACATTCCATCGTTATATTATTATTTATTACTGCAATTTATTCAAACACCATAAGCCCAACATACCCTTCCGTCGACCCTTGTAGTGGAATGTACCCATTTCGAGTTTTTCCGACGTAAAAAAAATCCTAACCTAACCTAATCTTCCCCTGACGACAAAATATTTTTGTTATTTTAACACATTTCGAACAAACAGACACAAAAAATTACAATCGACTAAGTTTCGAAAATCGTATATAATAGTGACTTTAACTTACGGCCGGGTTAATTTGATGTACAATCCGTATTTTTGGTGTAAAAATACAATTTTTATAAATCAAACAGCTTCTTAGGTGCGCATTTGGAAAATATATTAAAGCTGTTGATATATGTTTTCGAATTATTTATATTTCTAGTTTTGATAAACAGTTAGTTTATTTGTAGTACAATAATTTATTAGATGTAAAAAAAGTTTAATTGTTGAACATAAATTGACAGTGATTAGTTGTTTGATGTACACTTAAAAATATTATTTGAGTTTAATTTTAAGTCACACATTTTATGTTATTCGCTTCGATCGTGTGTTTGTATATATATATTTTTTGTAAAAGCGTGTTTTTTAACAATTATTTATTACATATGTGTAATCATTATCTTCTTATGTTCGTTTTACGGGTTTTAATCGTTTCGGCATAAATTTGGTGACACTTAGTCAGACCTTTCGGAAATATTGTTTCAATTATAGATATTAGCTATTGTAAGTTCCCAAATTATTTATGGGTTCAGATAACTTGTAAATATATTTTGTTATTGTCTTAGATAACCCTAACTACGTTTAAGTTTGCACGTACTCTGTGTTAGCCATTTTGACAGCGTGCGCAGCGGTAACCGTAACGGTTTCGCGGAGCGATCCGGGTTCGATTCCCGTCCGAGACATCTGAACGATGAATTTTGATGTCTTTTCTGGGTCAGGGTGTTTGTTTATGTATTTGTAAATGACAACCACGATATAGGAAATCATAAATGGGTTGAGATTTAAAAGTATATATTAATTTTGTTGTGCACGAGCTTTTGCCCGCGACTTCGTTCACCCGTTACATAAATTGACCTAACTTATTTATTTGTTAACCGATTTAAATGAAAAAGGCACTAAATGAAACCTATCACATTATAATCCTGAAAACTGCATTCAAATCGGATAAGCCGTTTCTGAGATTGCCTGCCGTGCACAAATATACAGACATACATACACATACAGATATACAGACATACGGACAAACAGACAAAATATAATAATAATAATACCGTTTATTGCCACACAAAAACAGAAAAGACATCAGTAACCGTACATAAAAACAAGATACATTTTCTTAAAACCAAAAATAAAAAAAAAATATACACAAAAAAAATGTGTGGGCAAAGGATATGGCTCAGCTTTGTATTAACTCAAGACCTTCATAGTTGGTCTTGCGTAGCGCAGTTTTTCAGCGGCTACCTATCCCTGAGGTGGTAAGCGGGAGATCCAAGTATAATGTTCCCCTTTCGAGCCGCAGAAGAGAAGAGAAAGACCGTGACTAAACAGTAAAAGACATAATTTATGGACAGTTACAAACAAATTATTAGTTAATTATTAATATAAATTTTCATTTTCCAATTACTCCAATTTCACATAATATTTATTAACACTATATATAAAAACATTGGGTTCTCTTGTATATACAAAGGCATTATGATTTTTTTAATTATTTGTCTAACTTTACATCAGTCACCAATCAGTTACAGTTTTATTATATGTATTGATATATAGATGTCCTAACAGCAGCCAAATATAATTGAGCTTGTACGGCGGATTAAGATCAAGTGTTTAGGATTAAGGTTAAGTTTTATACAAAAAACACTAGAAGGTATCAAGAATTTAACAAGTTAAGTTAATAACAACGTGACATCAGTCAACCAACGTCTTTGAACCCTACGATCAAATGATGATTCAGTTCACTGCTATCACTATACCAATGACACTGTGGTGGCATCTAAGCTCGTAGATTGTAGACTGGTCGGCTACTTTTCCAACATAGCACGAAAAAGCACGAAAGTGCGCATGGCCTTGGCCACCAGCCGGTCGTCAATCTAACTCACAACCGCATTAATGTTGCTTGACACTTACAACACTGCTGTATTTACGTCGGCGCTTCAAAACTGGAGGTGGAAATTACGTCTGTGTACTCATAGATGATACACCGATGATAAAAGTATAATATTTCAGTGAATTGTTGGCACATTTTCAGTCTAGAGAAATAAGCTCCAGTTTGTGCCGCCTCCCACAACGCTGACCACATCTAATATACGAGCGCCGCAGTAAAAGTGTTAATTTATTGATCTTTTCCAGTACCACAGACTATTCTTTTACTCATGAAAATTTTATTTTTGTTTTATTTTAGTGGGAAATGAAGTCAGTTCAACCACCACGCTGCTCCACTACTTACGCGATTGGATACAGTTGCGTGGTACCAAGTACATGTGCCAAGAGGGAGGGTGCGGCGCCTGCATCGTCGCCGTTTCCAAGAGTCATGGAGCACCAGTAGAAGGAGTCAATTCCGTGAGTCAAAAAAGATGCGTATTTTTTCTATTAGCTTCTGTTCGCAGTTTATTTCATGTGGACTCAACATTGTTTTACGTGTTTTTTATCTATTTTTACACATTTTATACATGTTTACATGTCTTTTATATGTTTATACATGTTTTAACATGTTTTCTAACAAGAAAATGTTATCATTTACTCACACACGAACTTTAAAATCCACGTAACTTTTCATTAATAGGATGATTAAAATGAAACGATCTCTAAAAGTTTAATGAGGCTAACTAAAATACTGCTAAAGTTAAGCCATTTCTGAGACTAGCGCACACAAGCACACAGATAAACATAAAAACTCTTACAAGTTGTTTTTTTATGTGAGTAAGTACTCGCAACCCATAGTCATCCACGTACAACCACAAACATGAACGAAATCCTATCTGAGCTCCAATGTAAACACGCTGCTACTCCTGAGAACTAAGATGGTCGCCTTGCTTCAAAGTGTAAGCGCAACCGCATCTCTTCAACTTTCGGTTGGGTTCCACAAGAAATGCTTTACAGGGGATTATGAGGGCGATGGTGGTACCTCCGGTGGAACTGTTGTTCTCCCACCTTATAAATAATGTATTACAATATAGAATTCCGTGTGAGAAAAGCTGCAGGGAAACTTAAACTATAATAAATTATTATATTTAATGCGGTACGCTCATTAAATTTTGATTTTAATTTACAGTGGTATGGTCGAAATAAGACCATAATTAATTGTTTTTTTTAAGTATCATAATTAAAATACATGTTTCTTATCTTTGATACTTACGCTAGTTTGATATAAATCTTTATGTAAACTAGGGATCGCATAGCGGTCAAATATATACTCCAAAGATTGGTGAAAAATAAACATTTGGAATCACGTAATAGTAACAGCTCATTCATATCGTATCAATTTAACATTTTAAAGTCGTGCGGCGTAATTCAGATAACAAAAAATACATATTTTAGTAAAGAAAAGGATTGTAAAGAAATATAATGTGATGTCCTAAATGTAGCGGTGCAACGCCGCAGCGGGTCGCTAATAGAAGTATTGAGAAACAACATTGACAGCAATATATTGCAAATGTGTTAAAAATTCAATGACATTATGACCAGCGACCCGCGCGGCTCTGCGGTTACCATATCGGATGCGCACAGTTCCGGGTTCGATATCCGGCCAAGCAGACATTTAAATAGAAGACCTCGAATTTTATTCTGCGTCTGGGTGTTTTTGTGCTTAATTTTTGTGTGTCAATGTTATCCATGACTTAAAGAATCTTAGTATTAGGCCATTATGGCATCAAACGTTATATATTTCCCTTTTAATCATACGACATCTTTATATTAAAATATATAATAATAAAGGTTTAGAAAGGTCTCAACATAACTCTAATAATTATTGGTCATTGTTACTTTATTTACAAATAATTTTTATGTTAATTACAATAATGATAACCTTAAAACTAATTATAATAAAAACCTAACCTAAACAATCTAAAGACATTCTTAGCCCATGCGGCATGGTGCTAAGAACGTTAGCCACATTCATGCAATGCAATTCTCTGCACGTGATATGAACCAACCCTTTTGTCACCAGCGGCGTCGATCAAGCGTGGGACTAATCTTTTGAAAAAAATTTTTCACTCGGACCCCACGGACCAAAGTGTTAAATCAGAGCAATCACGCAATCACTGCTAAGTAGAACAAATTTGCTTAATTGCACTATAGCGTAATTATAAAGAACAAACTCACAGGCATTTTGTAAAAACAAATAAACGACCGCACAACGTTTCACTTTTATGTAATAGCTCACATTTATTTTATTGGAAGCTAATATGGTCTTTTCCAGTGTTTGGTGTCTATAACATCATGCCAAGATTGGGAAATAACGACGATAGAGAAGGTTGGCAATCGGCTGGACGGCTACCACCCCGTGCAGACGACCCTCGCAGAGAAGAATGGAACGCAATGCGGATACTGCTCCCCTGGTTGGGTCATGGCTATGTACAGGTTTGTAATTCAAACCTTAAACAAGTTGTCAGTCACTACAAGAAGACTTCCAGATAAGCCTCTTGACAGCTTGCTTGCCGTCACTGCGCTTTGTCAACCTTAAACAATTTATCAGTAAACAGATGGGAGAACTAAAGTTCCTGACCACACTGAAAAGTGGTAGAGCCGTTAGAGTTCTCCCGGGGCGGCACCACCGCAACCCTCATAACCCGCCGTAAAGTAACATGTTCTTCATGTATTGTGTTTCGGTTGGGGAGGTGTTGTTGCCGGATACAT
>DWON01010777.1:0-10565 GCA_018251015.1 Phocides pigmalion okeechobee
AATTATATAAAGGAAACACTCAATGTTGAAGAAATAAATATTTTTTGATTTTTGATTTTACAATGAAAGAACATATTGAAAAGAAACCTTGAGCTCTTTATAAAGTTTTTAAAGGTGTGTAAAGACGAATTTGACCAGTGTGGTGGACTATGGCCTAAATCTTCACATTTTGAAAGGCCATCCGTACTCAGCAGGGGGAAATAATGGATTGTTAATGGTGATGATAGACAAGTTGCTAACTTACTAACTGGGTAATAGTTACGCAGGTGGAAGCTTCCACCTCTCCATCAGCAGCGAGTGTACGAAATAGATCCATTGAAATATGTGATTAATGAGAGCCCCGAACAAAATCGAGTTTGGAGCCATGCCAAGCGCTGATAGTTTTTTTAACGTTCAATACTTTATGGTCTATCAATTTTAAAGACAGATTACTATTTTAAAATTAATTTGTAATTTATGGTAATAACATTATGTTGCTATATATTTGGTTATTTTGTTCCTTGTAATTGTAATTGTAATTATAATGCGGTGATTTTAATAACTTCTTTGGTACTTATAAAGTAAAGTGTTATTTATTTTGGCATGATTCTGGATTCTAGCATGGGAGGTTCGGAGTGTGACGCTTTTAATAGCCGATATTTCGACAGTTGCATGGCTCGTGGTCACGGCTAAGCTGTTACAAGCCCTGCAGTTTACTTTATTGATCACATGACTTATTTCTCAAGTTATTTTTAGTACTACAGCTCTGCAGAAAATGCGCTAATTAAGCTTAAAATAATCCTTTAACCACTCTCAAACGCTTCGTACATTCAAGCATTATATATACTCATATAAGACGTATAATTACCACAAGTAGTCAGCCGTTGTTTGACAATTAACAGCCATTGAAACACCCTTCTACCTCCGCGTACACCTACTTCACTCTCGCTATTCATATAGGCACTTGAAGGTGCGTAGCCACAATGTAAACGTTTGTCGCCAACATCTTCACTAAGTTTTGTATTTATATATACCTCGGGAATTATATTGTATTATCTTAAGCACGCTTCATAATTAAGCAAACAAGATATTTAAGATGAGGAACTCTTCTCAATTTATTGTACGTGAAAAGAGCAGTAAACGCGCATGCGGGTGACTGGTTGATATTAAGTGGGCGCTGCAGCCTACGAACACCCATATACAGCTTCAAACAGATCTGAAGTCCTTCCTGAGGTCATCCGTAGATGTGTCGCTACTCCTGAGGAATAAGATGGTCGCCTTGCTTCAAAGCATAGCTGACAACCGTGACACCTAGTACGATCGTAATATACCTCCGGAATAGTACAACTTGATTGCGATTTTTGCGAATACAAAGATAATTTGCGAGCAAAAAATTAAATACAAAGTATTTATTTTTTTTAATTTCTTCACCAATCTAATACTGTAATACTGCAGAACATTGGGCTGTTCTCACTGGCCCTGGCTTACGCTGAGCACATGCGGATAGACAAGTTTTCTAGACAAGTTTTCTAACATTTAAAAAAAATATATGGAGTACTCTGAAGTATGACAGGTTTTCTAATGATGGATAGTTTACGTTCGATTTTCTTTTAGTTAAAGCAGTAAAAAATAATTTCTAATACGCAGATAACTCTGAACAATCAGAGATGTATGCCATATATAATGCTTGAATGTACGAAGCGTTTGAGAGTGGTTAAAGGATTAGTTTAAGCTTAATTAGCGCATTTTCTGCAGTACTGTAGTACTAAAAATAATTTGAGAAAATATTCATGTAATGAATAAAGTAAACTGCAGGGGTTTTGACAGCTAAGCCGTGACCACGAGCCATGCAACTGTCGAAATATCGGCTATTAAAAGTGTTAATCATGAGTAAGCGTTATATAGTAAATGTGTAATTCCCGAGTTTTGCAAGCAGGCAGAACGAAATTTCGACCGGGGAGGCGTAACCGCCGACCTCATAATTCGCCGTGAAGAAATTCTTGTGTTTTGGTTGGAGAGGAGTTTTCGGGAACACTTACAAGCAAGGCGACTATCTCAGTCCTCAAGAGCACCTAAAGACTACTCAGGGCGAGACTTTAATCCTGTTTAAGGCTGGAGGTAGATGTCTATGGGCTACAGAGACTACGTTTGTTACATTTTCAACATTAAAAAAGAAAAATAATGTTGCATACATTATATATTTGCAATTTTATCGTTTTACTGAGTTTACAAAATATTAGTTGACAAAAGTGTTTTTTTTTTTTTTATTTAATAAATATGCGTTATACTCATAATTATGCAAAAGTGTAATTCCTTATGTTACTCAAATCTGTTTTGTTTTTAACAAATTTCAGTTATATTCAGGTAATGCGACTATCAAGACGGGGCCTTCAAAATACAAAAGTCATAAATTTATGTTGTGACAAATCGTGTAATATGCAGAAAAAATAGTGTACGAGTTGGTACGGGCCCAAGAGATACGGTTGCGAAGGTTCGATAAATTCCCACCGCTGCAAAACTTTTTGTCGGTAAAAGGAGTTGGCGTGAAATGTGTCTCGTAACGAAAATAAATATGTTCCACCTATAATATATTAGGGTTAATGTATACGCTGATAGGTGTATAAGGGGAAACTCACAATATTGACAGACTGAAAAATGACCTCTTATAGTGGCGATGTACTGCTTATGAACGTATGAAATTGGTATATAAATTACGATGATTGTCTTAGTAAATTGATTTTCTTTATTTTTTTAATAAAAATATTTCCTTATTCGTTTTCGTTCGTAAAATAAAGTCAATTTTACAATTACCTTTATATACTTACCACAGTTACCTTTATATAGACTATATTAAACAGTCTAAAGAGAGTGTACCCATGTGGCGTGCTACCAAGAACGTTGCTGGTATTCCCGAGCTGAGTAACCATCGCATTACTCTGCACAAGATATGAGCTAGCCCTTTTATTACCAGTAGCATCGATCGCACGCGCGACTATTTATTTAATAACACGAATACAAAAATAATTATGTCTTTTTGTATTTTTGTAATCGAGGTGAATCCTACTCAAAAAAAAAGAATTATCGTGTCAAATCAATAATAAGAAAATAAAATATTAATTTAAAATCTTCGTTTTTGCAATATGTAAAATAAGTTTTAGCAGTACGTTAAGAAAACATTTTACTATTTTCTCTGAACGTAGTTTTCTACGTCATATACGAAAAACGCGCGCGATCAGTCTCGCCGTACTGCAGCACAAAGCGAGGAGTTACGGGCGACTGCAGTTGACAGCAGCAGCAATATTGAACATCAAATACGGAAAACGGTAGCTGATATTAATGTTCTCAGTTATTTCCTTTCATAAACACGTATGTTTGGTACTTCCACGAAATACTCTAATATTAAGTGGAGTTTGTTTTGTTATTAAATAAGATATAAATTCCAATGGTTGCAAATTGAAATACTAAAAATAACTTAATCGTGTTAATTAAGGTTCTTTTAGTATTTCAATTGAAATCCTGTTTAAACGAATTATTTATTAAGTAAAAATACGGATAATAAAAATCGATTTGGACTCAATAATAGTACCTAATTAACTGTCAAACGATATAATTTATTTGTAAAAACTAAAATAAAAGGTAACACGGGGCTACAAAAATGGGCAACATCTATCTCTTGGGTCTGACCTAAATACGTCGTCAGATTTATTTTGTCTGATTGTGAGTTTGAAAGTTACAAGTTATTCTTTACTTGTCACAGACCATACTGAATGCACGATGTATGGAAAAGATAGATTATATTTTCAACGGCGACAATAAATAAATCATAGATAAACGATTCAGATGTTAATAATAAAAATGTACCAAAATTTAAAATTGTTACCAGCCATTAAAATGATTTTGGTACACAGTAATAAGTTAAAGTTTGTATAAGGTGAAATAAGATGTCTTCAGTAATGTCTTCAGTATTCGACTATCGTCTCAGTTCGACCAGTTTCATTCGCCGCCTCTTGTCTTATACATGACACTTTTACGATTTTGTAGTACTTTATATACGTTCAAAAAGAGTTCTGTAAAGAATCTACTTCGAAAAAAATATTTTTATTTAGATTTTTTCCTGAATACTAAAATAAAAACGTTAATTTTTGAAGAAATTATTCATTGCGTGGAATTATTATGGGGCACGTTACAGTTATTAAATAGTTCTTTTTTTATTTAAAAAAGCTTGTAAGGGAAATGTATGTTGCTAAACTTTATACTAGATTGAATGTTGATCTATTTTTTTAACTTTTAAATGTTTTTTATGTTTCATTAAGAAATATAAGAAACATAAGGGATAAGTCCATCATATAACCTACTATCCCGTATATCTACATAGTAACATGAGGAATTTCTGTGAGATAATAAAGTCCAGTAAGGAATAAATCGGGGCTCTCATATAAGCACTCACATAAGCCTGTCATAACGCTGATAAGACTGGTCAAACTAGGTCCTAATGAGGGACGGCGTCCATCCCTTCAGTTTGGACGGGACGTTACGTATGCTACGAAACATTTAGGGATATTTTGCAAAATACTTGATTTAACAGGATTAAAACTCGTAGACGGTTACATTTTAGAATACATTTTAATAAATAGGAGGGATAAATAGTTATAAATATTATAAACATAGTTATTATTTTAAAGGTGGGAGAAATACATATATTTCGACCGGGGAGATACCACCGTTGCCATCATAATCCGCCGTAAAGCATTACTTGTGTTTCGGTTGGAGAGGTGCGGTGGCCGGCTTCACTTTGAAGCGAGGCGATTATCTTAGGCCTCAGTAGCAACGTGTCTACGTTCGAGCTCAGATAGGATTTCGGTCATGTTTGTGGTTGTACGTGGATGTCTATGGGCTACGACTACTTAACATAAGGTGGTTTGCATGCTCGTTTGCTACTCTTCTCACATAAAAAAAATAAAAACAAATTGCGCATTTCGATTATAAATTAGTTTTTGTCCCCTACATTGAAAATGGGATATTATTGTTTTTAATGCTTAAACGCATTGATGAAAAACTATATTGTTTATTAGTAAACAAAATTCATATTTTAATCTAATTTTGTATATAACCTGAAATGAAACAGGAATGGGATAAAATTTTATTTTGTTGAATAAAGTATAAGGTGATTATGAATATAACCGATACATGGCTTGTTTCTTTTGTGAGATTTAGTTTCATTATTTTTATTTTAGTTCAATGAGTCATTAATGATACATTAATTGACTAATTTCTTATATGATATGTCGCAGTTTAGCCGTGACCACGACCCATGCTACTGATCCGAAATATCGCCAATTGAAGGCGTTAATCGTGAGTACCGTTTATATAGTAAAATGACTACATATTCACATTTGGCTAGTAAACACATTTTCTATTGGAACAAATCTTTGATGTAACATCGAGAAGAAAGTATCGAATTTTTGGTATAGCTATATAATTTTATTGACAGAACATAAACCATATAGGCGTATGACGCGGGGTAGTTAACGTGATGTTGTAAGGGTCGAATGGTGCGTTAAAATACAATAAGGTCTGAGAAGGGTTCGAAGTGACTTATTTGACGTTACTTGCCGCTTACTTTCCTTCGAGATGAAAGCTCCATTATTAAAGTTATACTTAAACGCGTTCCGTTACACGAAACAAGTCTAGGATGTTCTTCTTTCCTAATTATAGAATTACTGTTCATGATAAAGGAGCGTGTAGCCTTGATATTAAGCACTTGCTACAGCTTATGTACATCTATATTCAACCCCAAACAAGACTGAAGTCGTATCTTAGGTTCTTCATGTAAGGTAATACAATGTTGATATTATGCAATTTTTCGATGTCATACTTAAATATTGTATTGTGATGCGACCATATTATTTTGACATGAGTTATATAAACATAATAAAATGATTATATTTATGCAATTTGTTAAAATCTTGAGTTTAATTAATACACTAAACTTTTTTTATTTCTTATGATAATACGAGGATTAATGACACTGGCCATAAAGAAGATAGGATTCAAGAAAAAAAGTATAATAAGGGCGCGAGTTAAAAAAAATTGCGATGCAGACTAGGTTTAGCACATCCCCTATTTCGTTCGTTTATTTTCTGGAAAAATACTTCACACTAGAAATAGGTTTAGTGTTGGTCATCATCAGTCGAACCGTACACGTTGTACCATTTAGCAAACTTTAAAATCATAACTTTTTTGGACTAATTAAAAATTTAAACCATCAAACAATCTAATAAATTCCGCGATTTCTACAATACAGCAACACAGTTAACATGTTTTCCAGCACTACGTTGCGCCCTTTAGATAAAATATTTTAATTAAATCTGACCCACATCGACAAGTTTAGTGACCTGCTGGTTGCCATTTGAAACAAATCGGTAGCGTAACTCTGTTAGCTGAGGCTTAGGCGATTGTTATATCGTGAGAAAGAGGCGAATATAAACCAACTGACACAATATGTCAAACTTAAGAAATCATAAGTTACGTAGTTATAACAGCTGTATTTATACGCCTCATTTTTTAATTATTCATTATTGGCACTATATGGTATAGTACGCTAAGTACAAGTCTATGGTTAGACCAAGTAGCAATGTATACATATATATCCTAACAGGAAAGGTGGTTTAACAGGTTAGGTACCATCGTTCACATATTCCTAGCATGAAGAAATTCTTGCATTTCGATAGTAAGATGTATTTAAGGGGTCTCTTACAAAAAAAACTTTATCTAACAAACTATATTTAACTTCAACGGTAAAATTAAGTTTACAATTTACCAAGTCTATGGGATCGATTTTGCAATTCTTTATACAGTGAGATCTATCATCTTTCATCAGCTAGTTAGTAGTTAGGCAGAAAATTAAAACAAGCTATAAGTCTACACGTTCCGTAAGTTGTCATTTAATATTTTTCAAATGATAGAGAGACGTTATGAAGGAAATCGTCATGTACTTTTTAATGATTACAAATCAGGTTAGGTTAGTTATGAAGGAAATCGTCATGTACTTTTTAATGATTACAAATCAGGTTATAGTTAACAGTAATTTTATAAGACTAATTTTATAGCATGGATAACTCGTATTTTATTATTGTCATTATTAGTTCATCGCATCAGTGCAGAGTCTGTACAGCCTCTGAAGAGCCACATCCGCTGATGGTTTTCCGATTCTATTAGCCGCAAAGCGGTGGAGCCTTGATTAAACGGAACGAGTAAAGCAAACGCGTATTTATAGTAACTTCTTGTAATAACACAGTGAAATGTATTTCTAGTCGACTGAAAGCTATAATCTCTATATTTTCAGACTATTTTTTTACCATATTGATGTTGGTATAAACGTCTTCTTAAATTTGTAGAATTAAAGCGAAATACAAATGTAGAGGACACTCATCGTTTTACGATAAAATACAAAGTATTAAACGTCGTCCATAAAATGGAAAAGTTGCAGCGAAATAGACAAATGACGTAAAAATATATATACGGCAACGAAATGTCACATAGTACAGCTTGACAAAATTTTGATTCGTGACTAGAATCTTATTTTCTGTTCGACTAATGAAAACGAGCCTGGCGTATGACAACCGTCAAATTCAAATAAATAATTTTATTAAAGTTATTCATATACTAAATGAATGTCAACCAAACGAGATAAAATGAAACTTTTACAATTGAAAGTGAAAATTTATAGATATAGAACACCTTATAAGCGTTTGCCACTCGACAACCAAATCTTACTTTACAAAAATATTAATTTTTATAGGTGCCTGTACACATAAGGAGACACTTTTCGATTACGGATTATTGATTGAAACTCATTTTATAATGTGGTAATTTTTTATTCAATACGTTTTCAAAATTTATTCATGCTAAACACACCTATCTTGCCCTTTTAATCGTTTATTTATGAAGAAACATCCCACACCAATATCAGGCTCCAATGAAAATTGGATGTGAGAGAGGTTCTAAGCCCAAAATAAGTTTTTTCTGTTTACTTTGGGTCGCGAGTAACTTGTTTAAGCGGAAAGTTGGTTTATATTGTGCGTAAATTTGAAATTCTGACGGCGGGAGGACATAGGGAAATTACGGAAAAATTAAAAGCGTTGGGTTAAAATATTATGAACCATGAGGAAAATTTTATAAAATAAATTTATTAATTAAGCTATTAATATATTATAGGCTATTTATTGAAGTGAAAACTTCTTTAGCGGCGGTGGGCACTTTTGTTTAAAATCGCGTCAGGACACGTAATCTGATCGAAAATTCGTAAGACTGTCCGACGTAGAAGAGGAAGTATCCCTCTTTCTCCCGCGAAAATGTATGCTTGCACCTGCTGTTTCGATTAATTTAGTTTTTTTATTCCCGTTATACAGCGAGGGAACGTCATTCTGTAAATAAAATGGATTTGCACATTAAATGAAATATATTATTGCAGCAGTGTGTTCATCGATATCAAAATATCAGAAATATTTTCTTTCTGCCTGCTATACAATTTCAGTATCATTAGAAAGTTCTAGTTATATGATTTCGTTTTTGGTCAATTTTATCTCATTTTTTAAAATTGAATATTCATGGCAATTTGGTGCTTACCTTTCAATAATTTGCTTTTATTCCTTAGAAAACGCGATACGCTATATTAACATTGATTGCCTTAATTTTCCATAGCGACAAGTACTATTGCCATCACTTTTGTTTTTAAGAAATAATTTCTAATTCCTGTAATGAATTGATTTCCTTGGCTCCCTTTTCTTTACCTATGATATTATTGGCGGTATGGAATTTAAGCTTTACGTAAAACACCATTTGTATTGTTATATATTATTATATACTTAGTACACTTTTAATATTAATGAATACTACAATTTAGTGCTGACTATCGTCATTAATCAATTCATAAGGTATATTTTTTGTCAATTATAGTTTAGGTAAATGCACTTTAAACATTTTCATCGTTGTAACATGGAATCCTTGTTTATCGATTGGCTCGTTTAGACAGTTTTAATGAATCCGGAGTTTAACTGTCCGAATTTACAAGCAAACTTTTATATTACGGGCCCGGTAAAACGGATGCGGGCCGATTTCACTAACGAATTACTGTCCTTTAAATCCCTCTGCTTTGTGTACAATATTTTTTCCTACATTTTGAACAAAAAGTGCAAGTATATCATGTTTTAATTTGTTTATAACGGTTTTCCGTGCGGAGGACTGGATTATGTAAAGTATATATTTTTTTGCGTTGTAGGCTCCTGGTGTGAATATTTGTGTTTATTTTTGTGCGTGTAAATTCACAATACATTTTTCGTAATTATTGCTCGGAGTACCACCGCCGTCTGATAAGATTATGAAGATATAATAAGATAAGATAAGATAAGATTCTGTGAAACAACTCTTGTGTTTAGATTGAGAAGAGGCGGCTGTCGGATACACTTATAAGCGAGGCGACAGTTGCACATTTACGTATGCCTTCAGATAGGACCTTAGTTCTGTTTAAGTTTTATGTGGAAGTCAATGAGCTGCGACAACTACTTAAAATCAGGTAACCTGCTTACTTATTTACAACTTTTCTCACATAAAAACTGAATTGTATTCCTATCGCTGCCAATAAGGAAGAAATAAGAAAATATATTTACACTTATGTGTTAAAAATAGTGTCACGCTTAACCTTCATATGGTAAAAGAACAAGGGTAAATGTCTACATTATTAAAAGGAAACCTTACCTACGTCACAACAAAAATGCCCGAACTTACGTATTCACGCAAGCTGTATATTATTTAACAGTTTTTACGTTTTATCTAAAAAATAAAGCAGTATTTTTTAATACTATCGAAATACTTTTATTTCTATGAAAATACAGCTACACAGAATTCACTTAATGATTATAAACGCTGTAATTAAATTTTACGCAAAAAAGAATCAACGCATTGACAACTTCCTTAATATTACTTATTTTTATAGGAAGCGGTGTCTATTTTCCATCACATGATCGTCATTCATCGTTAGGTTCATTAGTTTTTGTTATAAAAAAGAACCTACATAGTAGAGTTTAACGTGACCATCCTTAGATAATACTTTTGCCCTAAAACAATATTTCTTCTTATTTTAATGGGTAAACACTGACCAATTTGAAGTTTGTATTGTAGCTATAATTGAAAATAAATTTTTCGAAGAAACTTTTCCCATAAGGGAGAAAAACAAGGTAAAATTGTGACTGGTAATATTTATTTTGTTGTTGGCTATTTCCGCTACTTTCTTTATTAAACATTAATGAGTCTTCCATTTTTCTCTATTCAATACCAAGTGTTCTTATTTTTATTTGTGTTATTTTATTCAATATAACGGGTACTCACGATTAACGATTTTCGATTTTTAATTGCCGATGTTTCGAACCAGTTGCATGGCTCGTGGTCACGACGATACTGCGGTGGCGGGGGGTAAACTGTTGACAGCTGCTAGTGACAGATTAATCTATTTACCTTACGTCTAGTTCGTTTTTCCTTTTTGCGTTCCATATCACGACACACAACACTAATTGTATCTTTACGCACTG
>DWON01010778.1:0-10564 GCA_018251015.1 Phocides pigmalion okeechobee
AACTTGTATACCAAAGAAACCTATTGAAAGCCTTAACTCACATCGTGGCACACACTCGTGATATTAAGGAGGTATTTATGTACGAGCTAGATTGAGAGGCATTGAAAACTCTAGTACTTTAAGATCCTTAAGCATGCAAAATAAAAGAGCCCTGCTTTTCTATATAAAATAACATGTTGCCTACGAAAGTATCGCTTTTGATTGAAATAACAATTTCGTCTTTATACAGCTGGAAATTCGGTCCAGCATTTTTTGAAAATGGAAATCAAAATGGAAACAAAAGACGAGTGCTACGTATATTCAATTATTTATATGTACTTTTAATATTTTAGAAACATATGCTTTCAATATGACAATACGTTTGAATTTCAACTTATACATGTATCCCTTATAAACACGCGGTAGAATCTGTATAGTACGAACAGGAAGATACCGATGCCGTACCAATTTCTAATTATTTTTCCTGAAGATTATGGTTGATGCTACATTTATAAGGCGACCATCTTAGTCAACTCTCTTTGTGATTCCACTTCTTATAGCGCTTATTTAACGTGATGTCAATAAATGAAACCCGTTGAACATTGCTAGTCTAAGTGAGTAAAAAAGTGTTGGTGGTACCTTCGATCCTACCTTCAAACATTTAACTTTACATACTCAATAGTCCTGATCAGATCAGATCTGATCTGAGGAAGGTGGTGATGGTACTGACAGGCCCTGAGATGAACGCTCGGCCGAAACTGCGAAACCTAAATTTTGCCACGAAATTATAGATTAAGTGAGCACTAGGTAAGGATTTTTAAAGTTCCAATAGTTAAAAGATTGTATTAAATTGCTTAATATTGACTTCTGCGCAAAAGTAGAGAGAAAAAATCTAGTAAACAATAAATATATGAAATGTGAATGTTTTCAATTACCATGGAGTTATGAGGCGAATAAGCATAAAGGCATATATGCCTCAAGTACCTTCGGCCGCGCGATGTGAAAGAACCCCGCTGTTTTATTTAGAACATGCATACTTTATTTGCTATGGGGTGTACGGATGTAATTAATTTTACATGAACACGTGAGTGCAAACCCTTGCAAATTATAAGTACGCTTGTATTGAAATGTTCGCTGTGCAGTGGGTAATATTTTTGTAATTGAGACGGATATTCTGTGCGGTACTTAACACGTATTGTTAATTAGCATACATTGTAAGTATGTAAAAAGGTAGTTATCAGTTTTAAAGGTAAGAGAACTATAGTTCGACCTTGGAGGTACCACAGCCGCCCGCATAATCCGCCGTGAAGCATTACTTGAGAAGATTAGCAAAGGAGCATGCAAACCATCTGATGTTAAGTAGTCGTAGCCCATAGACATCCACGTACAACCACAAACACGACTAAAATCCTATCTGAGCCTAAACGTAGAGATGTTGCTACTCCTGAAGACTAAGATGGTCGCCTCGCTTCAAAGTGTAGCCGGCAACTGCACGTCTGTAAGCCGATGTACTGATTGTACACTGTATCCTTGACGTTCATTAAGTGTACGAGTATGTAAATACTTTACAATAGAATAAAATATTTGAATTTGAATCTGTAACCGAAACAGAGGTAATGCTTTACAACGGATTATGAGGGCGGCGGTGGTACCTTCCCGGTCAAACTATAGTTTAAATTTTTAACCTCCCACCTTTAAATGTTATATGTGATCTCATTTGTTAGTTACATTAGAAAAAAATATAGAGCCTCGGAGCTCGTTAAAGCGTATTATCGAGAGACATATAAAACATAATGGTTTCCATAGAATAAACCCACGAGTCACAGTAAATTACGCGCACACACTAACGGCAATAATTGCCAACATAAAGCATACTAATCCGACACTACCGGTGGCGTTCATTACAAATGTCACCGTTCAAAAGGAAAATTGATTTACAGCGCTGCATTACGCCATTATTTTATGACGCGAGAACGTTCCGAAATAAAATACTAACAAACATACAACCGGCATCCACGACTATTATACGGACGCCATGTTATGATATGCTTCGCTGGAAACACGCGTCGACCTTATTGCGATAATATAAGGTTCAGTTTTGCGTCCTTTACACTTATCCGGTCATAGATTAAATGTGTACCAGACCGTCATAAAAGGAATAAAATACGGGGCACAAAGAATAAATGCTCGTAAGCGTTGTAATGTCTGTCAACGTAAAATATTGTATCCTCCGAGCGGCAGCCAGTTCAAATTGCGGGCCATTGTCGTATTAATCTTTGTTGGGATGGGGATGTCTGCGTATGTTTACGCTTTGGTCAACTTATCATCGAAATATTCGTTGTACGAAAGCATTATAATAGACATATTACTGTGTACTCCCGTTTCGGAAACGGTGTTTTGCCGTGACCACGAGCTATGCAACTGATTCGACGTATCAGCAATCAAAATATATGTGGTATATGGTTACAAAGTAAAAATTCCGCGATAATATTAGTTTGAAATCAAATATTAATAATAGGTATTTTTTGTAGTTCTGAAGGTTAAGTAGTATAAAATTGCTGTATTGCTCTTCGCTTTTACAAGAACAATAGTTTGACCTAGGAAGTTCCATGGCGTCTCTTAAAATACTAGTAAGGCGACTATCTTAGTCTACAGCGGCCTACGTGCGGTTTCAATTAAGAAGTCAGTCCTGTTTAAAGCTTGATATGTATGGGTCGCAGAGATTCATTTATTATATTTATAAAGTACTAATATACGGAATATATGTATATTAGAATAATAATTAATGTATATATATATGTGTGTGTGTGTGTGTGTATGTGTGTGTGTATTATATAAATATATGAAGTGTAAACATTATTGGAGGCGATCATCTTAGTCCTCAAAAGTAGGAACGTATCCGCGTTCATCCTTAAATAGAACGTCTGTTATATTTGAGATTGGACGTGGTTGTCCGTGGGCTGCAGTGACCACTTAAAATCAGGTGACCTGCGTGCCCGTTTCTTACTCTTTCATAATAATAAAAATGTAAATATATTATTGTGAAATAGAATATTTGAATTTGAACTAAAATGAAAATTTAAAAATAAAAGACAATCGAGTAGCAAGTTCGATTAACTTGAAAATATATATTTCATTTAAATACATTGAATTTCAAATTAATACCTTTCACTGACCCTGAAAAGATAATTAAGGGACATATGAATGAAGGAGAGAGTAAGGATATATGAAAAATGATATGGTTTCTAGTTTAGTTAGTTTTAGGTTTTAGTAATTTTCGATAAGGAACCCTAAAAAGATTTTTGGGGCTCACTTTCAAAATCTCCGCCAACCATCACTATTTTTGACGAAAAGCTACAGAACAACGCTTTTACATTATATCTCATTAAAAGGTAAGGCAAAGCAGATTTAATTGAAGCGTTTACCTTAAAATACGTTGATTACAGGCGTCTCATGTTCTATGTAGAATTGACACAGATATCGATGAGCGGAAGAGACCACATTAAGCTAGAGTCCCTTTGGCTGCTTAAAGTTGAGCCAAAGCATAAAACAATGGCCTCCAACTTTCCTTGAAAGTAACAAATAAACAAGTGTGACAAAAGCCTTTTATAATTTGAATTGTCACAAAAGGCTTCAATTTTTTCCCAGTTGACTACATAGCAATGGTAATATAGCGAACAATGTAATATTACAATTGTAATTGACGCTGTAATTAATGTCGCGGTATTTAATTATAAGTCACTTAACAGTCTTTATAAAATGTTTGTGTTTGTACACATGATAAGGATTTGTTAAAATGTGTTTGTTTGTAAGTAATTTACATTAAGTTTATGTTTCTTATTAAAAAAACTGTCTTTACTTACGTGAGGAAATTCAAAATATGAATAATACTATAATAATATATTATATCGCAAAAATGTCATTACTTTTTAATGATCAACGTATCAGTACAATATTTTTGTACTTTCTAGTCATTTTAAAGTCGATTATAATTTTGTAAAACATTTTATCAACATATCAGTACAGTTTTTTTGTACTTTCTAGCAATTTAAAATCGATTAAATCATATTATATAAATTTGATTAATTAAAATCTATTATATAAATTTGTAGGGATTTTTATGTAAATTATAAATCTGTTAAAAATCTCAATAATCATTAATCACTCCACACATTACTTTAATAAATTTTCTATCGATTTCAAAATCGACTGTATTTTAATAAAAAAAAATGTCAAAGGTTTGAAAAAGAAAGTTTAAAAATGGTTCCTACTGTTTAATCAACATTTTAGAGCAATATTTTTTCCTTTTCTACGGATTTCGGAGCCAACAAATTTTTTATTGAAAATATTTTAACAGGAAACTCCGTAATCAAAAACTATATCACGACATTATTAAAATAATCCAGTCTCTTTGTTTTCATTTCAATGGAAATAATTGTCATATGGTATGCTGAGAAATAAATTACTTTAATTGCAGTACCGTTGAATACTTTATTATTCACTGTACACAAATTATCAATTGTGAATTAATTCAAAAATGAACCACATTGTTTGTTATATTAACATTAAGTTGGTGTACAAACAGACACCATTGTCTGGCTGTAAAATGAAATTTTATGGAACTATTTAATTGTAGTTAATTTTGTTTTTGGCATAAATTATTATTAATTTATTTTTTGCGGTTGCTGGCTTTGTATTAAAGGTGTAATTTGTAGTGGATTATATAGAAAATATATATTATATACATACATAAGTACTGTACATGTATAAGTACTATATGTATGTATGGAATGGCGTATGTAGCTGTATTAAGAACCGCTGTATTCTATATAGTAGAGAACAACAGTTTCGTCCATCTTTTGAGAGTCGTGAAAACTTATGTACACGAAGACACAGTCTCATTCTCTCTCTTTCTCATACACACATATACACACAGGCAGACATGACTAAACACACACAGACATTCATACACACTATGTAATTTGTAAATTTAGTTTAAGTAGGTACTGCTCCTGTCTCGTTTTATATTATTTAATTTTTTGCGCTACTAATGCATTGGTAAGCAGTGGAAACTTCACTGATCTTTGTATTATTCTTAAGTACTATGGTAACCGAATTATGTAATTGTTTTCTAAATAAATAAATAATATATACACAAGCACATAAGCCGCACATCGCCGAAGGCGCATACACACACACTCACACACACGCATACATACTCACACCAACATAATCACATAACACCATACTCTCATATAAAAATGCTGACCTACAAAAAGTTCTACCATCTTTGTGATAATCCTTACTATTAATTATTAAAAGGTAGTAGAACTTCCACGATACCTAAAGGAACAATATCGATCACAGCAAGCAGCAAAACTTCACGGACAATTTCATACAAGTATCACTTACTTAATAATTTATCAGTACTTCAAAAGACTACGTACTACTAAATTAATACTGAAGGTTTTAATTGCATTTGTTGTCGGCTATTCGGACATATGCCAGTTTGTCGGAGGTAATTAAACAATCAAGTTTTCTGCGGTGCACATGATAAGCTATAGCGGGCGGTGGTGGCGACAGCGGACGATCCATCGGCATAGTGAATATATCTGAAACAACGTAAAAAGTAAAAGCGGAAGCGGACAATTCCTCTAATATACGATTTCAAACTAATTCCATCGCGGAATTTTACTTTACGTTATATAACGGGGACACACGATTAACGCTATTAACGGTTAGTTTATATAAATCACAAATAGTACAAAGTTCAGTGCGGAAAGACACAATTAGTGTTGTGTGTCGTGATATGGGACGCAAAAAAGAAAATCTAACTAGACGGTAGATAGATTAACCTATCACTAGCAGCTGTCAACAGTTTCCCCCCGCCCCGCAGTTTGCATTGCGGCCATGCAACTGGTTCGAAATATCGGAAATAAAAAAGCGTTAATCGTGACACGTTATTAAACATAATGTAAATCCTCCAATGCAGTGATCATCATACGTATCTGGCATGATTTTTTTATGCGAGAAGAGCAGCAAACGAATATGCAATCCACCTGATGTTAAGTAGTCGCAGCCCATAGACATCCGCGTACAACCATGACCAAAAACCTATCTAAGCTCGATCATAGGTACGTTGCTACTCCTGAGGACAAAAATGGTCGCCTCGCTTCCAATAATATGTATCCGGTAACCGCACCTCTCCAACCGAAACACAAGTAATGATTTACGGCGGATTATGAGGACAGCGGTGGTATCTCCCCGGTCGAACCTTTACATGCGTGCAGCAGTCAGAGTGTGAAATTACATTTGAACGCGTAGCCTGTAACATGTAACATACCGGAGCACCTTGTAAACTCCGCAGTGTCGCATGTCATTATGTTTCACCTTTGCTTCGATACAATCAATTGTTATTATTCGTCATTAACAGTGATTAAACTGTCGCGACATATCATTTTAAACAATATGTTTGGTTTCTCATACAACTTATGGCGTTTCGAAGTAACTATAAATTTCCTTTACAACTTTGAAACGTGATTATAGGTCTTGTTAAGTGGAAAAACTGTTAGAATTGCTAAGTAAGGTAATTACAAAATTAATTGTTCTTTGAACTTCGTATTAGCTTTGTGAGTCGCAGTCTTGTGGCTTGTGTATTGTGATCGATAACCTGATGTTTACCAGGCGGTAGACGGGTCCGGGGAGGTACCACCAGCGCCCTCGCAATCCGCGGTAAAACAACTCTTTGGTCTGTGGTTGGAGAGGCCAAAGAGGACTGAAATAGCCACCTTTTAAGTGCTAAAAGGTGGCTATTTCAGTCCTCGGAAGTAGTAAGTACGACGCTATGTAGGACGTTGCCACTAGCAGTCACAAATACAGATTATGACCGCGATGAGGGTCACATTTTTATAATTGGAAGGGTGGCAAATGAGTTTACAGGCCAGTTATCGCTGCAGCTCATAGACATCATCAAACGACCTTAACACGACTAAAGTTCTATCTGAGCTTGGACGTGACCATTGCTGCTCGTGAGGACTGAGATGGTCGCCTCTCTTGTATGTCGCCGGCAACCGCATCTCTGCAAACGAAAGACAAGAGTAACTTCACGGCGGATTACGAGAGCGATTATGGTACCTCCCCCGTCGAACTCTTACTCAAGTATCTTCCAAAAATATATATTAATAATGTCAATTTAAAGACGGTATCTGTTACGCTTGTACACATTACAGATATTTGTTCACGATGCCATAGCCTGGGTTTTTATTTAAATAGATTTAATACATATTATTATGGCCAGTTTCATTAACATAAATATTCAATTAATTGTTATTCCAAATTACATATTTACATAAAAATATATCATATTCAACATTGAATAAATACCAATGGTATCTTTACAACGTTATTACAACGTCACGGTACATTAAGCATCAAATGTTTATTCAAAACTTTATTTGAATTTGAATTTGAATTTTAGAAATATCCCCTAAAATTCAAAACTATTTATCCCGTCAACCATACCGCATTGTCAACATTTAGCTACCAAGAATAGATTGAATTTTAACAGAGTTATATCAATGAATCTATGAATCTATTGTATCAATGCATGCGGCATTTTAGGGTTACTAAATATGTATTTGTAAACTTGTATGAAAGCAAAATAATCTTAGAAGCATGTTAAAATTAATTGTATTTATCTTGTGTACTTAAGATAATATAATTATAATTAAAAACCAATACCCAATGATTCACAGGTCTTAATGTAAACAATTTCTAAACTATATTAAACTATAAAAAAAGCTAAATAATAATCAAATTGTTACAATAATAAATAATCAAGTTGTTTGAAACAAAATAATAATCCTAAAATTAAAATTCTGCATCTAGATTACTATCCTTCCAGAACACTGGTTATCCCTCGTTGAACAGCCAAGCTAATGATATAATTAATAATTAATAATTAATAATTAAGGTAATCCATAACACACTTACTATAAAATAATTAAGTTAATGTATAATTAAGCAAATTCTCTGACCGCGGCAAGTACCAGCTCTCTGGTCATTCGTGACTCTACCAATCCTTTGGACAGATGCTTGAAAAATAATCTCGCATGAGATCCCCACGGCCCCATAGTTTATGTTTAGTATGCATTTTACACGATATTTATTTGGATTCTTAAAATATAGCCATCATAAGTCAAAATTACTTTGTCATAGTTTATATCAGTTAATTATTTTTATAATTACAGATCTAACGTACACGTATTTACTCATAATAGTAAACAGTCGATATTTAGTTCAAAAAAACTGAAATATACAATTTTTTTATTGAAAATTCACGCAAATAGGTAAAAAAAATAATGAGATTCCGAAATGTATTTTTAAATGTAACTTGGTTATTTTGAAAATATGATTGATTTAATATTGAGTATATAGATATTTTAATTGCACTTACATTGAAACTGCATTATATAATTAATATCAATAAAAATTGTATTTCAGTCTTTTTTATCAGTGGTATGTGTTATTTCATAAAAAGCATCAAACGAGTATACTTCTGTTGCCCCATCACTTGTGAGGAAGCGAGGCGACTATCTCAGTCCATAGGAAGCATCTTTGTTAAATCTCAAATAGAACTTCAGGACTGTTTGAGGTTGGATATCGATGTCCATAAACTGCAAGAAACCATTTAAAATCAGGTAAGCTGCACGCAAATTTTTTACTTTGCACAAAAAAAGGATTCTTTTCATACAAAATATGCGTCAAATGAACATACAATTCTTATCTTATTTTATCTCATCGTAAATAGTTACAGCTGCAAATAGATTTCACTAACTACAATAGAGACAATTAAGCATCAATTGGCCTGCACGCTCGTTTGCTATTCTTTAAAAAAATAAGTAAGTGTACTTTAACCATGGACATCTGTAACCGACCTCAAATGAGACAGGAGTTCCCACATATAGTACTAACAAAAAGTTACCTCATACATAACTGGTAAAATCCAGTTTACGATCAAATTACGTCCACGATGGTTTAGGGGAAACAATTTGACGTACAAAAGTTCAGGTAGAAATATTTGCATAACAACAGGAACACGATCGACATAACCCTTCAACTGACGGTTAAGGGCTTGTTAAAAGTAAAGCTCAAGCGAGTTTGTAACAGCGGTTTAAAAAGCGGATTAACTATTTTACTAAACACAATAAAGAAATAAATTTAAATAAATCAATCAATTGAAATGAAAAATTTATTTTCCCATCGTACATTTTTTGTAACGAGAATAGCAAACGAGCACGGGCTATCGGATGATAAAAATTTGCTACAGTCCATGAACATCCCCATATAAGCACAAACAGCACTGAAGTTCTCTCAGAGTTAGTATAGATACGTTGCTATTCCTGAGGACTAAGATAGTCGACTCGCTTTTAAGTATAGCAGGCATCATAAAGTATCCTCTTATTTTATTACACTCAGTTTTTTAAATTCCTACCATGGGAGCAAATTTAAAGATGTACTCACGATGAAATGAAATAAAACTCAAATACCAAGACCTATTAAGAATATAATATGAATCAATAGAATACAGAAACGAATTCTTTCAGACTCAGCGTTTAGCCGTCGCGGAGTCTACTTACTCTGATGATGCTCCGTTTTGGGATGTGTTGATCGTAGTGTGTATGGTGGTATATCTTTTTACTCTCTTCACTTTTTTCTAAATCATAGTGCATGCACTGAAATACATACCATTGTAGGTAGCGGAATGTTGCAAGTAGTTTTAACAATATTCGATTTTAAAGTAATATCGTCGCGGTCGTCGTTACTCTATAACGGGCACTCACTTTTAACGCTTTATAATTGCTCGTGACCATGAGTTTAGCCGTGACCACGACCCATGTGACTTCGAATTATCGACAATCAAAAAGCGTTAAATGTAAGTACCCGTTATATAAGAAACATTTTAAAAACAACATAATAACCAATCCTTTATCAGTTTCTTGGCTTTAAACACACCTTTATAAAAGTAAAAGGGGGCTAACCCTTCAACTGCGTGTGGGTAATGCATTATTCATCCCGGATAATATGTTAATTTACTTCACCTTATGTTTATGCTAATCGTAATTGGTTATTTCGATGCACGGATTACGCCACGTCGCATCAATCTTGTATCATCCACTGTCGTAACCCCGCGGCATTTACATGCAATGAGAAACGAACCATCTGTCTGTTTACGCTACTTAAATTTCATATTGTGTTATAAGACGACAGATTTTGTTTATAACAAGTCACGTGTATTGTCAAATTTATATGACTATTGTACTACTGTATTTTCTATGCTATTCACATTGGATACTAAAGCTGTAGAGGATAGAGATAGAGGAGAGCAGCAGATTGTGTTTATAAGTGTATATGTCACAATTGTATAAAAAATATTGTTCAGAAATTACTATGGTTGTAAGCAAAATTGCCATGTAGGGAGGATTGTCTATCCCCTATAACATAGGTCTATAACTAGATTAGGGGTGGGCTTCCCGAAATATTTGTAACTTCCTTGTACAACCTACATATTGCAATGTCATTTAGT
>DWON01010779.1:0-10563 GCA_018251015.1 Phocides pigmalion okeechobee
GCGACATTAAAAGACAACGCTGGCGGATTATTTTGTTCTACCCACCAACATATTAACAAGGATTGAACACATATATTAATACCATAAAGAACTATTATTATTTTTTTATAGTAGATAAGGGATAAGGGATTTTTATATCCCATCCATTAGTATGGGAGGGCATATAAAGCCGATCCTTACTTATATAAAAATAAAATTAAACCGTTATCAATTTGTCTATTTCCATACGTTTTATAACTCGAATATTACTGACTTAATTCACTTCAAGTTTTGTTTTTGTACACAAGGTGCATGTATATCTGCTCTCGTTAAGTAAAACACAATACCGTAGACAATACAATAGTCTTGTGTATAGACCAAGTTTTTACCAATTTTTACCAATAACCGCTTTGGTTTTATATAGGCTTGAGATCCCTCATTATAAGTTACTTATAGCGATGCTTATGGCAATTTTTACGACTTACAAATTCGTGGTAATTTATTGATGTTCAAAAAGAGTTTTGTAAATAATTTACTTTGAATAAAAATGTTTTATTTTGATATATTGTATTGAAAATGTAAAGGTATTTTTTATAAATATACACCGAATTTTGAAACGTGTAGACACAATAACCTCAATAATGAATACATCATAAGTAGGAAGGGCTGGTCCCTACAAGCAGACTGTCCCGAGGCGCAAACTTTTAATTAGACACACCTTGCGCTATATTATTCAAGTACGGCCCTATCCTGAAGGCGTGATGCAAAAATTATTAATTAACTATACTTCCCCTAGCTTCAATACTGTATGACGAGTCAACGATCACTCCGCTACACTCTCTAGAGGTTCTTTTAATCTTTAGTATGGATTCTCTTGAGAATGTCGCGAATGTTCTTCAGTGTTCATTAAAGGCATTAATTCCCTTATAAATTAACACTTAAAATTTAAATACGCACAATCACATAACCGGAAGGATTTTGTACTATTTTCCGAAATAGATTTATAAAGCTGTACCTTAAAGGTGCCTCTGAAACTGCACATTAACCCATCATTATTTCACTGATAAGAGCGGGTAAAGACCCATGTTCATCAGCGACCCATGAAAAGAGTCTCAGAATGAAAAATTAGGCCATAGCCTAGTGTCGAGATGCTGCTTTCACATGGAGGATCTGAGGTTCTAAATTGCCACGTATCTATAATGTTTAGAAATTCTGCAAGTAGAAATTAATTATCACGTGCTTTAATAATAAAGGAAAACGCCATGATGTGACTGTTAGCCTGAGAGTTTTCCAAAAAGTTACTAACTGTGTTTTTTTATGTGAAAAGAGCAGCAAACGAGTATGCAAACCACCTGATCCTGATCAAATCCTGTCTGAGTTCGAACGTAGTAGCAACTAGTTACTTCTGTGGACTAAGATGGTCGCCTCGCTTCAAAGGGTAGTCAGCAACCGCACGTCTCGAACTGTAATGTTTACGGCGGATTATGAGGGCGGCGGTGGCACCTCCCCGTTCGAACTATAGTTCTCCCACCTTTAAAAATGCTGTATGGAATATATTAATCCGCACTTCGCGAGCATGGTGGACTAATCCTTCTCATTTTAAAATAAGTCGTTCCCAGCAGTGAAAAGGTAATTGGGTTGATGATGATTAAAAATGAAAGACAACGTGGGGAAATGCATATGTGAGAAAATATAAATATTCGTGCAGTCAAATACATTAAATAAAAGTAAGGTTTCCGCCATTAATATAAAAGTATCATTTCACTCAGTCAAAACATAAAATCGTCGCGGAATCAAAAAAACCAACGGAACGGCGGATTTAAAAGCTCCGGCGGTACTAATGGTGGTTCCATTAAAAGCATGAGTTAATCTGAAAAAAAGTTTATTTTTGTGAAAAAACGTGTAGCGGCCATTTCATTTGGTTAGGCTTGAACGGAGTACTATTATGGGCATTTAATTGATCTATAAACAGGATTTTATTTTTTATTTTATAGACATTGTTGCAAGGAGTCGTAGTGAAATTAAACTTTGGTTTATATAAAGTAGTGTTTTACTGTTAGTAGAGCCTGTACGAGTTGACGAAGAATATACCGTCAGACCCATTTGTGTGAAGAGATTCTCGTCAGAATGATGTGGTTGCTAGCTTCGCTTACAAACGAGGCTATGTTACTTCTCAGAGGTAGCAACGCATCTTCTTATAACATTAGATGACAGATAGAACTTTAGTCCTGTTATATTATGAAAAAAGTAGTGGCAGAAAAAGCGAGCTTTATATACTTAACATTTCAATAAATTAGAGTATAATTTATTTACTTACAACTTAATGATATTTAAAAAAATTCGTTGAAAAATAGGTACTTCAATTTTATAAAAAGTCTCACAAAAATAGTCTTAATCGATAATTTAAACGTCATTATTAGGATTATAAAAATGAATGAATTAATTGAATAAAGTGATTATTAATTATTCACTTGAATTGTCATAAATTAATAATTATAATAAATAAATAAATAAATAAATAAATAAATAAATAAATAAAACATACTATTACCTATTTAAATGTGTGGGTGACAGTCAACGCGTAACTGTGCATATCCAACTAAATACAACACGTATTAATGTTTATTAACCATTTTAACTCAAACCAAACCTTTCAGTTTTCTTATGCAACAAGAATAGCAAACGAGCATGCGAGCCACCTGAAAGCTAATTTAAAATCATCTTTTATTTATTCTTAGACGATATTTCGTACAATACTTTAGAGAGATGTGTCATGAAGCCACATAAACATCAGCTATGTGTACAAACATTTATGAGTGGGAAGCATTTTACGAAATATTATCTGATAATCTGAGCAGAAATCTGTTGCATTCTGTTACGGTCTACTAACATTCTATCAATCTATTATATTAATAATCTGTACATATTAGTAATTCATATGTAATATTATATATAACTCGATAATTACATGAAATGTTGCGGGTCCCTGCAACGCCATGTTCAAACTCACTTGACCGTCGGAATTTATGTGGTGTCGTCGGCACGCGCCCGCACTCGGGGCGCGCATAACGTATATATATTGGCATATCTACATAATATATAACCATGTCTATGCTCTATGGTTTGTACTTCGTTATGGTCTATGCTTTTGTAAGACAAATCTACAAGGACAATTCAACGTCGACGAAATGTAGACTAACATCATTCGATTATAAAACAAAGAATATCATACTTTTCTGCTATTTTTGTTAAGGATGCAAAAATCATCAAATCTTTCCTTTCCGCAGAATCGGGACGAAAGGGTTGAGTTCCTAAGTTGAGTTCCTAGCGGACATCGAACCATTACTTCGGGACCTACCGAAAGTTTAATTTCATAAGAGGTGTGTGCCGAACAATATGCGTCGACGTCTCGGCCTGTCACTGTTCTGACAGCAAACTGCACATAGTTCCCCGCCCGCAAACCGATCTCTACGATTCTACCTTGCGTTCCGTTCCCTGGGCAGCAACGACCACCTAACATCAGGGACCGTATTTGTACAGGTTTTCTGCGACCATGATCAAGGACAGTATACTTGTTTGCTACTAAAATTTCACAAGTATCCCTTCACGTAAGACCATCACATTATTATACAAATTCCATACCATATCTTGCTTTCTGTCCTTAGTCACGTATCTACTTCAATTTTCCTTTTTTCCGCAGAGATAAACATCTTACCAGCCTTCCACGCAGATCCTGCAATATACAAGGCTCACAGCCATTTTCGTGTTATTACTTAAATTTAAAATATGCCATACATTTTTAGGCAGATCCTTTGGTAAGCATGAGCTCGCCAACCGCAGCCTAATACGGCGTACTTGTAGCTTTTAGCCCGGTTGAAGGCTTTTAGGGTGGTTACACGCGGGCTTTTTCATGCGATTAAAAAATAAGTTCATGAGATTCTCAGTGATTCCAGACATTTGGTTTAAAAATAGTAAGACTCTAAATTCAGATTTTTTAAGTAACTTAGACTGGCAAGGAGTGGCTGAAGTGCTGGATATAGGTAAGGATGGAGCGACAAGGAAACGGCAACATCACTGAATTAGACTGCATATGATACAATTATTTAAAGGCCCATACTGTCGTGACGTAAGTATATCGTCAGGAGACGTTACACTCTACATATTAATGTTAAAAGTACCCATCGGGTTAGAGCCAGCTACACACACACAGCCACAAGATAAAAAATGTAAAACCAGCTTAAACATGAGCTACATTAAATGTCGTAAATACTCTACCTAAATATCAAGAACAACTAATTTGTGTAGATGCGTAGATACTTAATTTACAAATCTTTTATAGAAAATGAGACCAATCTTATAATATTGTGTTTTTGATTCTGAAAGATTCGCGTCTTACGATTGTCGCTTTGAAGCTTAGAAGGTAGCAAGCGTGTTATCGCCCTAAGGGCTTTTAGCAAAAATCAGCTCAGTTGCAAGCGAAGCGTATTACCCTCGGTTTTGTGATTTTGATGTGATCAAAGTGTTTATAATTTAATGTTTTCGTCAGCTAAATCAAGAAGCAGGCCTCTCGTTACAAACATTCTTGGAATATTCAGTAAAATGTTCACATTTTAATTGTTTGATAAGTATTGTTAAATTGTTAAATTAATGAATTGTTAAATGAAATATTATATTTATTTTATTATACTTCGAGTAGAATCAGGAAACCATAAAAAAATCGTCGTGAAAAGTATTTTATAAGTTTAATATACTATATCTTTTTGCGGGCAAGCAGTATAACTGTCGCTTTATATCATTAAACGCGGAGGCACGACTAAACTAGATCTCTTTTTTTAGACTGGAGATGCGCCGACAACTCACAGAAATGTTGTATTTTTTTGCATTCATATAACATCCACGAATACACAGACGTGTCCGCTCGCAGTCTTGTAGCGCCGACGTAAATACAGCATTTGTGATCGCCCGTAATCCATACAGATTTGTACAAGACAGATGTGTACAAGCCGCAAGGGCGTTACGCCGCGCAATGCACAACATTTTTACACGCACGGGTAATGTTAAATGTCTGTATAAGTGGTTATAGAACCCGGAATCCTCTGCGTGGTAGACCGGCCTGGTGATTGACGATAAACAAATTCAATATCACTATATAACATACGAGGCGAGTTCATTTATCAAGAGTAGCCACGTATTATTGAGTCTTAAATCTTCATACTACTAAGAGTCCTATTCTATATAAAGGTAACTCTTGGGTATGGACATTAGTGACCACTTGCCGCCAGATGGATTGTCACATTACATCACGTTACATCATATTATATTAAATTACATCAAATAAACTAAACATTTGATTAACTGTTTGTCCCCGTCTACGTCGCCCTTTCTCCACCGCACCACTCGCCTAAGTTTGAGGTTCCATTCGAATCAACTGGACTCCGGGCAGTCCTCTACAGTTCGGTTTGCACGTTCATTTCTTCCACGTGTATGCGAGATTTGAAACGAGCTCTTAAAAAGGTGTTAAGAGAACTCTCCTTCAAAGCCGGCGATGCGGCGACTCTTTTAGTTGCAAATTTCTATAAGTGATGGTGACTGCTTTCAATCATGTGGCCTGTTCCCTTTTCGTTAGGCTAACATATAAAAAAGTTTATTTAGTTTTTCCTTCCATTAACAACAATAAAAATCAATGAAGTATGCATCGAATATTCATTGTTTATTTAAAGCGCAAAGAAAGTCTAAAGCCTTAATCCAAGGCATCCAAGGCACTGGGGGCCTTCGTCTCGAACATTAAAGTGGAAAATTTTAAACAGTTTTTTCTTAACCGGCACAGCTTGTTAAGCCTTGTTCAGCTTCTACTTATGTTTAATGCGTTGTATTTTTAAAGGATATGAGGAAATTGATTAAATTTCACTTTGGAAGGAACCCAGTCATTATTGTCATTCTAACTTTAAATAAAATAGGTTATATCAGAAATGATACAATGAGTACAACTTTTAGGTAATTTGTTTATTATATCATCACAGACTCTGCATATTTAGTTTATTTATCTTAATCAGGCCTGCATCTCCTGCCCAACCACGAATTATCACCCCGCCAAAAATATAAAATTTTCTGCCATTTATCCTCAATGTGGACAACAACAGAAACCAATTGTCTATTATCATCGTCAGTATGACCAGCCAAAAAAAACCTACCAATTAAAATACCTGGCTCATAAAATATTGAATGAATTTGACTTTAAATTACTATAACCTTAAAATAATTATTATATCCAGGAAAGAAAGAATCAGCTTTTTTCATATTTGTTTTTAACGAGAGATGACCACTTTTGTATTTATGATGTATTTAAAAAAAATGTGTTACAGTTTGAGAGGCGTTTTTGCCCAAAACTTTTATAAGTATAGCAACCATCTTAGTCCTTAGCAGTAGTTACCTATTCTTTAGACCTATAATAAGACTTAAGTCCTATTTAATCCTATTTTAATAATAAGTTGCCTTATACGTTTGATATCTTTTAGTCATAAAATGTCTAGTTGCCGGGTCGCTTACATACGAGGCAACCTAAGTCTTTAAGCGTAGCAACGCATCTATGTATCCTCGACTTTAGGCAGGAAAAAATACATGTACTGCATGTTATTTACGATTGTCCATTAGTGGCAATGCCATTGACCAGCAGGTAGATTGTATGTTCATCTACTACTTATTTTTTTTTATAAAAAAATTAACTGCAATTGGTTAAAACCCTTAATATCTTTAAAGTACCCGCAGAATTCACTTTGAATTAATGAGGGATCTGCGCTGCAGCTGTAAATAAGAAATGAAGCCTGAAAGCGCTCGAACCATCCGCAGTTATAATAGCCCGATGGCTTGTAAGGAATTTCAGCTGAAAGCCGCTGGAAATCCCCGCTAACGGTGTATTTACATAGAAAATCTTTACATTTTCAAAAGTTTTCGCGAACTCTCCAAGCGAGGGTAACGCTAAGAAATAAAGCAATTTTTTTGTATTTCTAACGGACTTACAGTTTATGCAAATTATTACATTGAATTTAGGCTTTAATTTAATTATTAATATCAGTTTAAGCCTTTATACGCGGTCATGCTTTTTCCATACTGTACAAGGACGCGTCATAAAACTAACGATCACTTAAACGATAAACACATACTCGTATAGTTTGAAACGGTTCCAGCTCCACTTGCTCCATTTATTTAAGTTATTATTTATAAATGAAATATTATATTCAAAGATCGATATCATATGTGTTTTGGAGTTTCTTTCGCCACCTCTTCTCCTTACGACTCGATGGTAATTTATTGTTGTTCAAAAAAAGTTATGTTTTGAATCTACTTTAAATAAAAATATTTTGATTTACAATTTTGATTTTGATGTTGACAATTCATATAAACAATCTTTCGACGGGCGTTATTTTGAATGAAACATAAATAATAATATTCAAATCGTAATCAAGTGTCATATTGAGGTATAAATATAAAAACAAATACATAAGAAAACGGAACTGACAGACAGATCCAATAATAATTATATAGAGTAATCAAGTAATATTGAAGTAAACACAAAAACATAATAAAAAGGGACTGACAGACCCAGTGATTGGGAGAGAGAGATACATTTACGGAGAGAGGACGCACAGCCGAAACCACTGAACCTATAAGCCCAGAGTTTTGCAGACAGGTTATTTATTTAGCGTGAGTGTACATAAAAAAAGAACATTAGAAAGCCAACTCCATAAATTTATTTATAACTTTTTAATTAATTTTATAGTTCTACTCTAAATTTACGTAAAGGATGAAAATTGATCTATTTGATTTATTTGTATGTAACATAAAATCGTATTCTGAGCGAGCAGCCGCATGCTAAATCAATATAATATTAAAATAAGATTGCCAGAGACTATAAACCGGGACTCCCCGCGTGAGACGCCGGAAAATTAACCACAGTCATAAAACCCAGGATTAATACCAACCTTGACCTCATTGCGAGTACCATCCAAACCCACTCGACGTACTGAATGAATGAACTTTTTTCATTCCGCCACTCAGTGTTGCCACTCGAATTGCTTTTTCTTTTGCCCGCGGCAAGTGTCGGAATATCCGGCAGACGGGAGTTTTAATGCAATATTTCCACACCAGCCTTAGGTTATTATGTATGTTACGATATTAATTCGTTAAGTTTTCTCAAGATGTCTATGTTTTATGGATGTCATTATATGACAACTTATTGTTAGTCAATATTTGATGTTAAGTAGTCGCAGCGCATAGACATCCACGTGCGACCACACAAACACGACCGAAATCCTATCTGAGCTTGAACGTAATGCGTTGCTACTCCTGAGAACTAAGATGTTGGCCTCACTTCAAAATGTAGCCGGCAACCGCACCTCTCCAACCGAAACACAAGTAATGCTTTACGGCGGATAAGAGGGCGACGGAGGTATCTCCGCGATCTAACTATAGTTCTCCCAGTTTGAAAACACTCAGTAAAGCCTTCTACAGTTGTACGTAATACTCATTCGCTTAGCAATTTTCAACTTTTTGGCACAATCAATACTAATAATAAATTACAAATTGGTTTGAAATTGTCCATAATCACAATTAAACAACAGAATCATAGGTTTTTTATTAAAACGCGCACAGCTCTGCAACTTGTATAAAACTACAAAGTAAACCAACTACTAGGGCGGTCAGGAATTAGATCACCAAAAGTGGCAAAAATTCATACGCGCTTTTGTCTTTTCATAGACATGTTAAGCGGTCTTTCCCCATTACTACATGTGGATGGTTGTAGTTTGTCCACGATGTCCCACGAACGAGTTACTCAGTCTTGATTGCCTATTAACCGACATTTGCTCATACGCTAGGACTCCACTAGCTGTCAGAGGAGCCCATGCCCAGATTAGGACATAAAACGATTTCAGTCAAGTATTTTGTATCTGTGGTTCGAAACTAGCGCCATCTATTACAAGTTTTAAGCAAAACTTGTAGATGGCGTCCCTTCTACTTTGTATAAATCTTAACTGTTAAATATTTACAGTGTTGAATCTATATAGAACGTTAATAACGGTTCAAGTTTAGACCGTAAAACACAATGTTGCAGTGTAACAATTGGAAACCTTACAAGCATAGCGCACTAAAGGAGAATAGGACCCTAAAACCGTTACTAAGTTGTGTGGATGATCCATAAAAATATAATGGCGCACTCTTGTTAATATGTTTAGTTTCTCTATGGACTATAGTCTATGTCTATGGACCATATACCATGTGGATATCATCAAATGATTCTTTTCACCCACGGCCAGGATGAAGGGTAGGGTTTCACTGACTAAAAGACTGACAGCACCTTGTTCTTACTGAACTATCACGTGCCGAAGGCCACGGGATTGGACAACTATCGCGACCCCAGCAAGTACGTGTGATTATATGGACCACATACATTATCTTTGATTTAATTATGTCCGTGTGTATTCAAATTAAAATTCAAATATTGTATTTAATTATATTACATACAATTAAAATTGACAAAGACGCAATGTTGAATCAGTATATCGGCGTTGAGCGCCTGTTGGGTTAAGGTTGACCGGGATAAAAAAGCCGGCGGAAAAAAACTCTCAATATCAATAACTAATTTAAAAATAATGCCTCGTGAAAAATATGTTTTGATGTTTCTATCTAAAAAAAAATTATAAAAAAATCTAAAGGTATATAGAATGAAAACAGGATAAAGTTTTACTTCTCTACTCCCTCTAGATGCCGTTATCATTTGCGACGCGCAGAACTCTACATAGTTCTAACGTAACTCTACCGATTCGTTTCTTACGAACTATGATCCCCAATTTATCGCACAGTGCAAGTTGCAATCCCATCTGGATTTGCAACTTTACAAACACAACGACGGGAATACTATTTTTACACTGATATCTTTGTTTAAACAAATGTAGAGACATTTGTAAAGGAAACTCTACGTTGGAATGTTGTTACAAAATGTCTAGACAATTCTGAAAAATAGCATTATTTGGAGATTTTTAAACAACAATTATTTATATAGGTAACTATTTCGATTTTTTTATTTATTGTTATGTATTAAAGTTAAAATCTTCCTTTATTAGTTTGAACTTAATAATTAAAATATTTATTTGTTATACTATATTTTTATAGAAAAAACCTTACAAGTGTATCGATAATATATTTCTAAATATTTATTTCTTAAAAACTTAATATTTAATATTTGTATATACAAGGAATAAGACGTTTCATATTAAACGATATTTCAGTTGAATTGAGAGCGTTTTCTTCTCTCATTTATATAATTATAGAGTTGGAAATATGTAGAGGTGGTAGAGAATAAAGAAATATTGAAATGATTAAGAAAAGTAATGAAATATCTTGTTTAAATAAATCATTTAAAAATTCGACGCATTTTGTATTTAAATAGAAAATGGCAAACAATTACTTAAAATACCTATAATTTAATTAAATATTTTATAGCCTGTATATAAATAAATTACGAGTACAAAAAACTAAGGCTTTTTGAGATAGAAATGTTTTAAATAAAAATGTAAATTTGAAGCTCAT
>DWON01010780.1:0-10563 GCA_018251015.1 Phocides pigmalion okeechobee
TCGCATCTCTGGGCAGGAGCGCCACAGTACCAACTGAACCCATTTGACTCCGTACAGAAACGCGCGATCCGAATCGTTAACAACCCTAGGATCACCGACCGGTTAGAACCGTTAAGCCTGCGGAGGGACATAGGTTCCCTCTGGGCGTTCTACCGCCTTTATAATGGTGAGTGTTCCGAGGAATTATTTGACCTGGTGCCTAAGACCTCATTCCTCCATTGCACCACTCGCTGAAGGATGAGGTTCTATTCGCATCAATTGGACTCGTGGCGGTCCTCCACGTTTCCATGTGGAATGAACTTCCTCCTGAGGTATTTCCGGAGTGCTATAACACAGGGCTGTTCAAAAAAGGTGTAAAAAGTACTCTCCGATACGACGATTACGATTCCGATACGATACGATTCCGATCTATGTACATGATCCCTAGAATATAAGCGTTTTATAAGCCCAAAATTATTCTTTTCACGCTAAAAACAAAATCAAGAATTTAAGTTTTCGCTTAAAATTCTCTTTAAATATATATATTCAATCTAATTACTCAATAATAAATGCACTTTTGCCTGTCTCTTTGTCCTTAATGCATTACTTTACAATTCCGATCCGATCGGTGTGAAACTTTAGGAACATTTTAAGAGTATATCTAACCTACGATAGATGGCGCCTGTGTATGTATGTACATATTGTAACCGTATTCAAACACCATTATATTATCCATAATTGCGGACGAAGTTATCGTTACAATCTAGCCTGTGAATATAAAAGAAAAAGGTAACTGTCAGACCTAGAGCGGTGCAGCCGTCAACGCACAGTCGCAACCACTGAACCTAGAATCCTGAAACTTTACAGATAAGTTTTACATAGCGTCAGTGAGCAAAAGGACCTAAGAAAGGAATTCAATATTTATTATCACTAAGGGCAATTATTTCTAAGTTTGTATAAAAGCAACTAAAAAAGTCCTACATAATTAATCGAAATATATTGTAATATCTAGTTCTGCTCTAGTATAACTGCGAGAAAAGTTACTTATAATTTGAAAGGGCTTTTTATTTAGACAACTTATTTAATTAAAAGGAATTTTTAATTAGACAATTTATTTTATTTTATTTTCCTAACACAGAAAATAGGTATTTACTAACAATATATGGATCTTGCTCGAAATAAAGAATAATTATTATTATTATAAATAATAATAAATACTCTAAAATAAATTACTACGTTAAAACGCCTCACATCATGTATTTATACCGTTTTTGGCTTTACTCAAGCGCAACTAAAATTACATCAGCTTATATGATGTTTACTTTCTTGTCTGGACCAGATAACATTTTATAGCACAGCGAAATCCTGAATTAACGCTTCAAATTAGTTTCCTTAGTCGTTCACAGAGCCTATATCCCACGTACTTTAGTTGCTTATTTTCAGAGGAATTGACGTTTTCAAAACCGTATACAAGAATCTCTTTGAATAAATTTAAACTACTCGAGATGACGCGAATAAAAATTTGTCAAATTACCTACTATACGCTTTTTACAACGAAACAAAACAGACTCTAAAGGCTATATTAATAGGATTTATTATTTGTAAATCTACGTACGACATACTTGTTATAACGGTGATGAAGCTTCCGTGACGCGAATATTGTACATATCAAGTAGGCACTACGATTTACCTATTATGCTTACGGTGCAATCTTAATCCATGATAATTCTATTGAGTTTCATAGAATTTCCGTTTGCGTGGATTAAAATGAACAAATAAATGAAATAATAATCTATCTATGGTCAAAGTATAATATCCTGCTAGCTTGTAAGCTTATTTAAGGTACTAGAGTTATTTTAAGGCCTTTCCCGCAACAGCTGAAACGCCTGATATTAACTTTATCGCAATATGCAAATTAAGAAATTTGGCTTAAAATGACGATATCTGTCTGTACCCTGTAATTATTTTTGACCATTGCTCAATTTTACGATATTATATCATGATGATACATAGCCACAAGAAGACCAGAGATGCAGTCGCTCTGGGTATAAAATTTGAAGAAAAATAAATCAGCAGTTGTCGTAAAAGGAATATAAATAAATCGTGCTCTTGTTACGTACAATATTTCACATTTATGTAATAGTGAGAGAAAAAGAAAAACAAAAGTTTAATTCCAACATAAAAATATACACAAACTTTATTGAAGGTCCGGCTCAATAGGTGACATATATGTAATTGTATCGATATATCTGTGAAATAGGCAAGCAATGCTTTTTACATTATTGTATGGTATTGGTGGAATCTATCAAAACCTAATGCGAAATCTCGATACGTCTCAAAACGTAGATATCATACTTGTGGCAACAGGGAGATCTCCCTCCAGGCGGGTTCTCGTGCCTGGGGAGCGGCCGTGCTCCGATAGTCTCGTTTTCGGAGTTTGTATATATGCATGATACTTAGAAAACTACGATAGCGTGATTCAGGATCGTGTTGCGCCATCTCTTGTCGAGTAGCGGAAAGTCGCCACAGTACTAAACGTAGAAAGATACCAGAATCTCAGACACTGTCTATAAAAAATACAATCCTTACTTTACCTTAAATAATATATTTAAATTTGAAAATTACGTTATAATTATTTTTGATGTACATCTAATAATGCTTTTGCATGTGAATAAAACATTAAAAATGGGTTTTTATGTGAAAAGAGTAGTAAATATGCATGCAAGCCACCTGATGTTAAGTAGTCGCAGCCCATGCACATACAACTATAACCACAACCCAAATCCTATCTGAGGTCAAACGTTTGGAGGTTTCTTGTTTATCCAATAAAAGTCTTCAGAAGGTTGAAAGTGGAATATATTTACAGTGTCGCGAGCGAGACAGATTTCGCGATAGATAATATTTTCTTATTGGCTGTTTACAATTTTTGATCATTAATTATATACTATTTGTTTAACTATTTTTATACATATTGTGATTATTTTTCTGTAAATATATACCACTTTCAACCTTCTGAAGACTTTTATTGGATAAACAAGAAACCTCCAAACATACTTAATAGTAAGAAAGCCCTATGGATTTGAAAACTTCCCATAATTTAATATTGGATACTATAAGAATTGACATATTGACTTTTCTATAACATTGAAAGATTTGTTTTAAGTTTTCAATATTACATGCATATATACAGAGACATTCCAGCGCCTGAAGATACATAGATATTCCGCAAAGCAGTATGTTGCCGTCTTTATTTTTAAAGGCGTAACATTTATAAAATCGCCTATTAGTTTATATTCTCGCATAGCCAATTTGTTTATTTACCGGTTCGGGTTGTGACTGTTAGTTGCCAAACTCTAGGCGCTTTACCGTACTTCAGAGGTCATATTAGGTAGTCTGTCCTGATAGTTATTGATAAATGGCATTAGTTAAACATTTTCGGAGATCTTGTGGGCATTTTAAAAAAGAACCTGACATGTGGACTTTTACCAGTAGGTAACCGTATCTCTAAAGATTTGTCATGAACTGAAAAAGTGGTGTATGCTTTAGGTTTTCTCTGAACGTAGGATTCCAGCCCTATTTATGCCGTATTGGTAGATATATTTCTCTACATCTCTAGCAGTAGAACATAAAAAGGGCTGGGGTTAAGTTTATATAAGTTATATCCGTCTTTAATTAATGTCCCATCACAAAACAAAAGTTATTGTCTTGAAAATTGCAGTTATATGTATATGAGTAAAAAATCGTTAAAATTTTAAATTCTGTATAAGGTTTCACTTATTGTAATGTTCTAAAAATAGGTCCAAAGTGGCAACATCGTAGAAAAATGCTCCAACCAGCTTTTCACTTCAATGTCTTGGCCAATTTTAAGTCAGCCATAGAAGAAAACTGCAAGAAATTGGTCGATCAACTTCAAGTCGAAGTCAATGAACCACAAACAGACGTAACGACGTACGTTAACGATTTTGCTTTGAGCTCTATATGTGGTAAGTAAACATCATCGTGAATTACTATTTGGTTACACTGCAAAAATAAAGTAATAAAATAAGCTTTTTTAAAACTATTTATTACACATTATATCTTTAAAATAATCTTTTTTACTCATGTTTATGCTTCAAGTAAAATAAGGATATAATAATTTTGCAGTATTAAACGGATTAAAAAAGTTTTTTTTTACGTAAGAAAATTATTTTATGACTGATCCTGGACTTTTAACTGGTCATGTTTGCAACTGTTTGGAAGTGAGAAATAAGAGAAAATACAAAATGTTTAGGTAGAGTCCATGTTTACTATAAACTCATAAAATCCTGCAAACAATACAAGGACAAATAACTTGAATAATCAAAGGACAAAATCATGTTTAGAATTAAAATGAGGATATGTATTTATTTTAAAATAATTTTATTACAGAAACTGCAATGGGCACTAAATTAGATGAAGAATCGGCCAGTTTTGGCAAAGTTTACAAGGAAGGTATTTACAAATTGGGTCAGTATGCTGTGTACAGGGCCCAAAGGCTGTGGATGTATCCTAACTTTATATTTATGTTAACTAAAGTCGGACGTAAACAAAGTGAGATCTTAAAGATTTTAAAATCATTCCGAGATAAAGTAATAGAAAAAAGAAGAATATATAGAAATGAATCCACAGATGTCAATTACGTAGACGACAATGATAACGTATCTATGTCCGGTAAGAAAAGGATGGCAATGTTAGATCTTTTACTGGAAGCTGAAAAAAATGGTATTATTGATGCCGAAGGTATTGGCGAAGAAGTAGATACATTTATGTTTGGTGTTAGTATTACTATTGAAAATGTATATATAATATCGACACTGTTTACTGTTTGCATACTATTTATTTAATTTACAGGGCCATGATACTTCGGCTAATGCTCTTCAATTTGCTTTGATGCTGTTGGCAAATAATCAAGAAGCACAGGTTGGTAATCATACATTCTTAAGAGTTGCCTTAATTATGCAAGCCACAATCGTTATTACTCGATATAAACGGTTTATTTGAACTTGTTATCCTGTTCTATTTATCATATCATTATCATATATTATTATTCAATCAATATTGTTATAATTAACTTTTAAGGATAAAGCTTTTAAGGAATGCAGTGAATTATTTGGTGACTCCGATCATTCAGTTACGTTAGCGGACTTGGCAAATTTGAAATATATCGAGTGTTGTATCAAGGAATGCTTAAGGCTGTATCCTCCTCTACCGGTGATCACTAGGAAGATCCAGAAACCTGTTCAGTTGAGTAAGTCTTATGTATAGATTAAATATTATACCAGAGCTGTTTTTTTTTAAATGATCCTCTATTTTATTTTCATAAAATGATATAAAGCTCAGGTTTCTTCAATTGCATAACTAGTTTTCTAATTTTAGTTTGTTATTATTCTGCGAATTACAAATTTTAATAATAAAACTACGCAATAAATTGAGTAGTTCTTATTGGCTCATAAGCAATAAAACCAATTTGACGACTCTTTCCAGGTGAGGGTCCCGAATATGCCCCCCGTACTCATAGTGATGTAATATATAACACAAAGAACTAAACTTAAAGTACCTACTTTTCATGGAAAATATATGGGATTTTTGGTATTGTATTGGCATTAATCTATCAATGTATTCATATTTCAGAGGAGTATGAAGTGCCCGCGGGAACTGAATGCGCGATTTTGATCTTCGATTTACAACGCCGCAGCGACCAGTTCGAAGATCCACTGGAGTTTCGACCTGAAAGGTTTATGGTGGACAAACCCTCGTGGCACCCCTACGCTTATATACCATTCAGCACTGGACCTAGGAATTGTATTGGTACGTATTTTTTTCATCATGGTTGATGCCTGTGAATTGTCACAGACATCAACCATCGACATTTCCTGACTTAATTAATATTTTTAAGTGACATCCTTACTTTCGTATTATAAATAAATAAAACGTTGTCCGTTTGTTTATTTATTTGTGTTTTGTCTACATAAAAAATATTGATTATTTAAGGTATCTACTACAAAATTTGCAAAAAATGAGCATAGCTTGTGACGCTATATTTGTAGATACTATATAATACCCTAAAATAGACATATTTTTTAAATTATCCGTTACTATACATTTTATAGCAGGCGTATAAACTTATATTTTGCAAGCAAAGCCGTAGGTTGGCGTATTAAAGTAACCTGGTTTATATGAATGCCCTATAATCATTTGTAAATAAATAAATAGTGCTCTCACTATCGAACACATGATTCAGAATCATTATTACGTGGGTCCAACCGAGGATATACAATAAGCGTTTATATATAATAAGCGTATATATAATAAGCGTTTATATATAATAAGCGTATATTTATATATAATAAGTGTTTATATATATATATATATATATAGTATATAATAAGCGTTTATATATAATAAGTGTATATATAATAAGCGTTTTGACGATGAGAGCCGTTTTGATTGGTCTATTGAATTCAAAATATTCGTTTTACTACACCACGTGATTTCCGTTGAGTAAGGTTTTTTTTATATATCATCATTTTATTCTGATACAGTTGTTTCGGTTTATGATTGAATAGTTTACTTTAAGATTTTATGTAGTAAAACAAGGTACTCTAAAAATATACAGATTTCGGCGTCCAGTCGAATACATGTTATGGTTTACGAGTGCAGTGCATACTTAAGCCACAGTGTAAAGTAGGTACTAGGTCACAAGGTCTAAAAGTAGCTCTATAGTCCTCCGTTTATAGAAAGAAAGTCTACTTAATCCAACTTAGGTCTTACCACAAAAATAAAAATTTGCACTTTGATGATGGTAAAATAATGAGGAACAGAGTATCACTGCTCCAATTTTATTTGTTAGTTTTGTCTAGGACTTCACCCTTTTTGCATGTCTGGAAAGTGGATAATCCACGTTTTAGGACTTATATTTATATCTTTAATTCTGAATTTATATGCGTGAGATAAGATATAAATAATACGTGCAAGCTTTTGTCATTTCGTTGATTAAATTAGTAACTATGTATATAGGATGTTGTATTTGTTATAATTGACTATTTTGTGTGACATTAAATTGTGTGTGTATGAGTACTTGGTTTGGAACTTAGTAGTTTCGTAATTAGAAATATTGTTTTATTAACTGTTTATTAAACTTATCATCAAACTATTATGCACTGTTCCACTGACGAGCATGTGTTTCTAACTCTCTACAAATATTACAATTTAATGTACAATCTACTTTGTTGACCTTCATAAACATTTGAAACATTATACATAACGCACATACATAAGAATTCGACAAAATGTTTTCCTCCTAATTCAATTCTGTTCTAAATAGACAACTTTGATTTTACCATATTTCTTCTTATGTTTGAGGTTCGTTATGGGTTTGCACAGTTCAAATTTTGCTTACTGAAGTACACAATGCAAACCATAATAAACAATAGTATCACCTCCTCATATATCGAATAAATTAATAGGCTCGAAACAACAAATAATATTTCAATAACATTGAAAATATTATGTTGTTGCAAATGTTGTCCTCATCATATTCAGTGATGATCGTTACGTATCAATAAGTAGGTATCATATACCATTTAAGTAACACTAGAAGCGTACATTGTACATATAATTCATTTGTAGTCTAGTCTGTGATTGTAGTTTATGATACAAATTTTGTTTTGTCATTAACCGCATCAAGTGTTTTGCAACTCCTTTCTTAATTGTTACTCATAAATAAGAAACGTATTAGTGTTTAGTCATCTAATTATGTGACTCACATAATTCGGAGCTGTTTACTTGATACACAAAACAGTGTGGAGGGTCTTAAGCAAAATACCACCGAATTACGTAAATCATATAGATGAGTTTACCTTAGTAATAATAAAACAATAAAGTATTAGTACTAGGGTAAACTCATCTACTAGTACTAATACAACAATAAAGTATTAGTACTAGGGTAAACACATCTACTAATACTATTCCAACAATAAAGTATTAGTACTAGGGTAAACACATCTACTAGTACTATTTCAACAATAAAGTATTAGTACTAGGGTAAACTCATCTATTTGATTTACGTAATTCGGTGTTATTTTGCTTAAGACCCTCCACACTGTTTTGTGTTTCAAGTAAAGTATACCATTTCCCATAAGCAGATTTTGTCGAAGTAAAAACGAAATACTAAAGTTAAAATAAGATGTTTTAAAAGTAACATGCTTTATTCTCAGGCCAAAAGTTTGCAATGATCGAGATAAAGTTGGCGCTGGCGGCGGTGCTTCGTCGGTACCGCTTGCATCCAGTCACCAAGCCCGAAGACATCGTGTTTCTCACTGACTACGTACTGCGGGTCAAACAGCCCATCCGAGTTAAATTTGAGGAGAGGTAGCTTATAAAGTGCATGGTAATCGGAACTGATTTCATTTCATATTCTCCGTTTTTGTTTTAATATTCAATCGAAATTTGAATTAAAATTTTATGTTTAAGGGTGATTGATTCATAAAATCTGTAAATATGTAAGTAGATAAAATGAAGACGTGTTTTTTTTTAAATAATGACAGAATTTACTGTAATTATCAATGTTATTTTACATCGTACATGGCTTGTTATTACATTGTATTGCTATAAATCATAACTAATACCTATGTACGTACATTTTTTTTTAAGTAATTAGTATTGTAAGTAGTATTTTTTATATTTGTTTTAAGGTTACGACTGTAATTAAAGTTGTGTGATAATTGCCTTGTTTCCTTATGTTTCTCAAAAAATAACTACGAATAAGTTAAAAAGTAAACATAGTTACAAACATACGAAACGGATCATAATTTATTAAATTCATGACTTGTATCTACATATAAAAATGATAGTAAATCAATTTATTAATAAATGGCTTGTTCTTGATCATTCAACCATGAAAAAAGCTATACAATTCAAAGAAATCCAGTAGACCGTAATGCATCATCGACTAGCCTTTGCAAAAAAATTAAAACTCTAATGTAATCAGTAATATAACGCGCATTTCTGTTTTTATACAAATAATATTGTGTCACATTTTGATTGACTTCTAATGTTTTTTACTCCAATACAATCAAATAATATGACAATAATATTCAATGTATTGCCTTAAAGGTAAAATATTTACTCATTTTTATGATACTACTAAAAATTGTTTATGTCCAAATTATGTAAATTAAAAAATAAATGATTTTAAAAAAGTTTCCTTATCTGCTATATTTATGGATTTCCCCGTAAAGTCCCAAATAAGAAACTACAAGTCATCATCATATACACTTTGTAAATAATTAAAAGAATTTAATTCATGTTCTTAATTCATGTCTATTATTTAATAAATAATATTGCAGCTAGTTTTAGATTTTAATATTGGGATATCGCTATGGTAAATGTTTTATATCATTAACTTCTTTCTACCCGATCAACTCTGTCCAGTATCCTGACCAATGTTTGTACTAAATGTATCTTTTCCAATTCCTTTACTTCCTCTTTTTCCCGATATCGATTTCAATATGATGAACATGTTAATTATAGCGTTATTATTAATAAATAAAATATTAACGGTACTAAATCGAATGCAATACTTGAGGCGAGCGGGATACTTTCCGCCCGAGTTGGTTTGGACGGCTGACGTTTAAGACAACCTTGAAAACTTAAAATGAGTAAAGCTAAAGCTTTTGCAAAAATATCATGACGTCATTTATAAGCAGGCAAACCGTCGTCCGGTGATAATGATTATAGTTCTAAAATAGTTACGAAAGAGAGCGCACGCGCACGTATATTTGAGTTTGTGATTATTATTGAACGCATACAGTATGTTTTGGATACTGGTAACATGTGTGATATTAGTTCTACTATTTGGTTTGCATCTACTGCTAAATGATGAGAATTTTAATAAGATACCCGGTCCACCAGGTATACCAATTCTTGGAAATGGGTTAGACTTTATGCAAGATCAAGGTAAGTACATGTCTCAAAATGTTTATTTACTTGTCTCAGCTGTACTTATTTGTTATTCATATATTCGTATCATTGTTCATATGGTATTTACTAAAAACCTATTAAGAATAATATATTTATTTTTCAGTAAAAACATTTTACTTATTAAGAAGTTTGGCGACCCAATATAAGGACTTGTTCAAAGTAAGAATGGGACCATTAAAAGGCTGTTTTATATATAATCCGGAAGATATAGAGGTAATATTGTCTAAATACTCATATTGCAAAAGGATGTATACAAATATATCCTTTTAGTATAAGAAATTACGAATGGTTTTCGATTATTTTTATTTGCATATATTTTATTTTTGCAAAACTGTATTAGGCTTATTTTGCTTACCATAAAATATTAAAAAATACTGTTATTTTGTAAATATAATGGGTAAGACTGTTTTCAGGCTTCAAATTCAAAATTCTGTGTATTCAAAGTTCTGTGTAATTTTTTGTGATGTTAAACATATTCAAAATACAAAATTATATAATTTCATAAATTGCGTGTCTTTATAGGTCCTACAGTGGAGACGTGGAGACAACCCGACTATTCGAGCACGTCCAGCGTGCGACCGACAA
>DWON01010781.1:0-10562 GCA_018251015.1 Phocides pigmalion okeechobee
GCGTTCCTACTCTTGAGGACTAAGATGGTCGCCTCCAATAATGTGTATCCGGCAAGCACACCTCCCCAATCGAAACACAATACATGAAGAACATGTTGCTTTACGGCGGGTTATGAGGATATGGTGCCGCCCCGGGCGAGCTCTAACGGCTCTACCACCTTTAAAATGAGGTCATCGGCTTCGAGCGCCCTGTTGACAAAGGGCGAAAAAACACAGCGGAAAAACTCTCGGCACGCTTTCTAAATCTGTCATTGATAACAGAACTGGTGAACTTAAAGACTGAACATAAATATCTTTTTTTGTGAGATAAAACATTTACAAATTAGTCTCTTTCTAACTCATTTTATTGTATTGACTACATATATAATCTTTACGTTGTGAAAATGCTACCCAAACAAAATACTATCGTATCAAATAAAAAATTATAAATTTCAAAAACGACACGAAATCTCAAATGTCATTTTTAAATGTTTATTTTTTTGAATTGGCACGATAGAATACTTAAATAAAGACATAGTAGATACCTTCCAATCTTGTTCGCGAGTATGGAACCCATAATGGAGCCTGTACATCCCCCCACAATAAAGATCGACACCACCGACGACCAGAGGATGTTCATCCCCGTGTCACTCAGCGGCAGGTTATACCTGGAGATGAAGCTCTCGTTGCAGAACTTCTTTATCACCTGTAAAATAGGAGTTCTTCATATCAACTCTAAATATTATAAAACAAAGTCCACCGTCGCGTGTCCGTCTGTTTGTTCATGATAAACTCAAATAGTACTGGACGGATTTTCTTACAGTTTCCAACAACAGGTAGTGATTCCTTAGAAAGGTTTTGGTACATAATAAGTTAAGCTTGTAAATTGGGCGACAAATTAAATAGGTAAATTCAATATAGTAATCGAGTCGTCGTTCAAAATAGATGTTCCTAATTGTTAGTTTTTGCAACTAGGTAATGACTGATGCATGTATGAAAAAAAAATAATGTAAGTAAATATAAACTCAATTACCCGAGCGGAGTTGGGCCGGGACGGATATGAGCATGCGAGCCATCTATGTATATCTAATTATACAGTCCCAAACAGTTAAAGGTGGTAGAGCCGTTAGAGCTCGCCCGGGGCGGCACCACCGCCACCCTCATAACCCGCCGTAAAGCAACATGTTCTTCATGTATTGTGTTTCGGTTGGGGAGGTGTGGTTGCCGAATACACATTATTGGAGGCGACCATCTTAGTCCTCAAGAGTAGGAACGCGTCCGCGTCCATCCCCAAATAGAACTTCTGTTCTATTTAAGTTTGGACGTGGTTGACCATGGGCTGCAGTGACCACGTAACATCAGGTGGCCTGCATGCCCGTTTCTTACTCTTTCATAATAAAAAAAAGACACAACAGTCCGGCCAGAGAGGTACTATCGCCGCCCTCATAATCCGTCATAAAACAGTTTTTGTTTCGATTCGAAACGTACGAGATACGGTGCAGCTACATTTGCAAGCGAGGCGACAATCTCAATCCTCAGTAATAGACTCGCATGTATGCACGACGTCAAGTAGGACGACGTCGATTTGACCCGTTTGATGTAAGGTTCACGGGTTGCAGAGTCTACTAATATCAGATAGTCTGCTCGATAACGATATTTAACCAAAATAAAAACACGTATTACGTAATTTTACCGCAAAAAATAGGGTGTAAATAATTGAGTTAAATTTAGGAAAACATGTTTAAGACTGTCACATGGGAAATTAGGCGAGAAGGGGATCGAACTAAATCTCACCATATCTCACCAAGGAGGTGAAATGAAAAACCTCACGTAATATTTCTATGCACCCTAAAAAATCATGTATCTAAACTTTTTTATGTGAGAAGAGTAGCAAACGAACATGCACACCACCTGGTTTTAAGTAGTCGCAGCGCATAGACATGCACGTACGACCACAAACACGACCAAAATCCTATCTGAGCTCAGACGTAGATACGTTGCTACTCCTGAGGACTAAAATGGTCGCCTCGCTAAAGTGTAGCCGGCAACCGCATCTCTACAACCGAAACGGAAACAATACTTTACGGCGAATTATGATGGCGGTGGTGGGACCTTCCCGCTCGAACTATAGTTCTCCCACCTTTTAAACTTACTAGAACCAGCTGATTTTGTACGAAACAAAATCAGCTGGTTCTAGTTACTAATTACAAAGCTGACGCATGACGAGACAATATTACAACTGGGTCGCGTTTAAGCAATAAAAACACTGATTACCTGAAATAGATATACCGCATAGGACACAAAGACTTATTGTTTTCAAATGATTTGAAATTCAAGTTAGGAAATAGAGACATACAATTAATTTTCTTTAGAGAATAATACGGAAATTGGTACGAGTTTCCGCTCGCCGTTCCGCAGCACATTTTAACAAGTTTTATGAAGACATCCTATGTAGATATTTTTGAATTCACACTTTCAGACTGCGGCGTGGATATATACATATATACGGGTCAGTATTGCCGAAGGCGGCTCTAAACGGGAGCTTATTTTATTAGACTGAAGATACGCCGATAAATTACTGAACTATTGTATTTTTTAGCATCTGTGTATCATCTATGAATATATAGTCGTAATCTCCGCCTATTACATAATATATATATCCGCATATAACATATATTGTTCCTTTCTTATATAACCAAAATCTCAGTAAATAATTCAGAAACAAAGACATAGTTTGCTTCATTGAGACGACCAGAACAAAATTAAAATACGGCCGCAGCTCCCTTTTTCATTCGTTCCACACTGAAAATTGATTAGCATAATTTTTATATTTTATATATAAGATACACGCGCAGATTCTTCGGAGCTAACTTCGCTTTTAACTAGATCTCCGCGATAGAGCACGTCATACGAGATGTCCATTCTCAGGATCTCAATGACTTTTTTCATAGCGTGTCTAGTACCCTGGAACTGTCGCGTTATAACGAATGAGGGTTTCTTTAAGGGTGAGTCGCCTTCGAAAATACAAGCCATTGTCTCCTTTTGGAAGTAGTTTAAAAATCTCACCTCAGCGGGGGTATTGACTACACCGATGTTGTACCCTACGGGCAGAGAGGAGCCGATGGTGGTAACCACACCGGCCAGCACCAAGTAGAACGACCATCCTGCTTTGTACTCGTGTGTGCGTGTCAAATGCTGATGCTCATTCGCTATCTGGAACAAACGAGAGAATATAAGTACAGATCTTACTGCTACAGAACTATAACTACGGATGTGTCCATTGAATCCAAAATAAAGAGAGACCTAGTGGGGAATTGAATTGAAGAAATCTAGAATAATGATCGTACCAAATACTAAATAATCGGCTGCACTCTCGAAATGAAGGATATTTGACACATTTTTGAGGTTTTTTCACCAAAACCAAAAGAATAAAGAGATATTTTTATGATACTAATCAAACTCAAGGTCCAATGGCATTTATTCAAAGCTATTCTCACACAACTTTTTTTAAACGTAACTTTTTTTAAACTTCAAAAAATCTACCACCGCTTCTGAAATATCTCGCTATGGAGAAGTCGGAGAGAAGTATCTTACACTCTATAAACTTTCATGAATAAAGTTTACTGAAACCAATACCATTTTCAAGGTATATTCTACCCCACATTCTTACATGCAAGGGATTGCTTTTTCTATCCCTCCCGCTAAGGTTACGAAAATATCAACATTTGTCTGTTACTCTTGGGAACATTGAAAAATACCTACTTCTCCCTAACTAAAACTCTTATCGTTCATTTATTGATTAACTCGTGCCCTGCATTAAAAACCATTGCCACACTTCATCGGCCCGCATCCACATCTTCGGTCTCGCTTTGCGTACTCTCTTACGTAACTGTTTTTTTGACAACGCACCGTAGTATTTCAACAATTTTGTACAAAATATCTACAAATTACATACACTAACCTTCCACTTTTATCGTCCTCCATTAGCGGAGACGTATCAAAGTACGTTACGTGTTTTAGACGTAAACAAAGAACAAACTTAAGCGGAATCGACTTTGTTCTACACTATTTAGCGGAAATATGAATTTATACGTACTGAGACAATAAGATGTGCTTAACACTTTCCCTGCAGCGTATTGTGTATTGCGCGGTGCAACGCACTTGCGGCTTGTACACATCCTTGTTGTACGTACAAATCTGTATGGTTTACGGGCTAAAATGCGATATTTGTATGAATTTTCGACGCATCGACAGTATAGAGAAAAGAGCTCCTGTTTAGTGTTGCCTCCCGCAATCCCGACTCGATGTAATATACAAGCGCTGCAGTCAAAGGCAAAAAAAAAAATAGAACGAAACTTACAAAAGACTTTAAGGCACTCTTCAGATCTTCCATTTCACTATCAAAGCTATTAATTTAAAGCACTTAAATCTATTGCGAGCCCGCTATCTTCAGAACTTAGTCGAGCACAGAGTAACGATCGCCGTCACCAGATCCGCGATAAACGGCAGCACAGAAGAGAAGAAGAAGATAACCCAGAACCAGTCACAGGACCACCCGTCCAGCATGAAGTACGTGAACACTATGGCAGCGGACCCATGGGCTCCGATAGCTGATATAACCAGTTAAGGGCCCAATTAAGGGCAATAAAATCAATGGACACCATCAAAATATTTCCAATACATCTTCAGACTCTACATACATATTAAGTATGTACTTGACGTTACGACATCCTATTAAAATAGTCACTTAAGGGTATTTATAGATATATTTTATGTTGGAATAATAGCAAAAGAAGGTTCAGACCAAGTGATATTAATTGGTATTTGCAGCTCATGAACATCCTTACAAGACACTGGTAGGCCCTCAGTCCTGCCTGACGCCTTGAGGTTAGACATGGAAGAGTATCTATGTACCTTAAAGCATAATTAACCTTATAGCATCTATAGACCTTAGCCCTGCATGACGTCATAAATAGATGCGTTGCCAGTTTTAAGTACTAAGATAGTTGCTTTACTAATTGTAGACGGCAACCGCACCTCTCTCACCGAAACACAAATAGAAATAAGAAACCTAAAATAACGTTTATATTGGTGACCATTTAACATTAATTTGACATTGTTTATCCAAATGCCGCCCGTTACAAACAAATAAACACGAGTATTTACAAAAATGTTTTTATGGTCAGTTATTTGATATTCGATATACTGAATATGAGATTGTACAATACTACAAGTAAATATAAATAACAGAGTTTTACAAAAAAATATTTCACATCCAAACTCAAACAGAACAAAAAAGGGTCTATAAGCTTGTACGTTGTGTTGCTACTCCTGAGAACTAAGATGCCTTCAAGGAGGCGGTGGTACTTCCCCCTTGGTTGCGAGGAGACCTGATGCAACTGGCGGATGCATGCAAAAGCGTTTCCGCCTCTTGACGAGGAAACACCAATAGGGGTTTTGGTCTGTTAGAACCCGACGTAACCTTCCATTGGCCTGTGGCACGGTACTCTTCGAGTTTTGACTTTAATAAAGACTTTACACTCGAACTATAGTTCGATACCTATTGTTCCTCATGATAGATATATTATCTGGTGTATGATAAAGGAATTATGTATATTATTCCTTTGCCCATAAACGGTGCCCTTACGGAATATTTGGCCTGAAGATGTTGAACATTTGCTATGATTATGACATTACAAGTATGAGAATCGTTAATAAAGGATACAGATGAGCGATACGGTTGGGGAGAACATGGTTAGTCCGAGGATGAACGTGGTGAGCTCAACCACAATGAGGACTACGGACGCCGTGAGGCCCGCCACCAACCTGCAATGACACCATCTGTTAGATTTCTATCATCTTTATACTTCTTTGTCAATTATACTATTTTTCAAACTATTAGTCCCTTGTTTGATCGATGCTGCCCGTCACAAGAGGCCTGGTTCATATATCGCACAGAGAATTGCTATTGCTAAACAACACGGAAATGCGCAACTTGGGAACATGCCACATGTGTAGGGACACCCTTAAGATCATTTAGGTTAGGCTTTTATTATCATTAATTTTAAAATTATTCCTGAATGCTACACTAATGTTAAGTAATACAATATTTGTGTGAATTGTCAGCGCATTCCCGCTCTAGAGAAAATAGCTCCTCTTTAGTGCCGCCTCTCGCAATTCTGACTCGACGATATGAGCGCCGCAATTATAGTGTTAGAATTAAATTAAAATTATACTGTATATACATAGGTTATTTAAAAAATTGGGAAACATATAATTGCTTTATGCTTTAAGCAAAAGGGAATACGATTAGGATTATATTCATAAGTATGAAGCTTATTATTTAAGAAATGGAAATCGCCTACAAGCATCCAATGACGCAAATTGTCACACATCTGTAAAAAAAACTCCGTATAGAACATTATGCCTACGTAAAGGATTACAAATGCTTCTCAACTCGTGAGGAATAGGATGGTTCTCTTAAAGACTAGGTAGACTTGTGTTCTTTCATCAAAATTTAAGATTTGCTTCACGATAGCAATGGCTCTAGTGTACCACTCCCAGTACAACCCATGCTGTCCACCATCCTAACTTCAATTTAAAAATATATTAGCAGTCGATTTTTTTTAACATTGATTTTCTTTTCTATAACGTATCATAATATATCTTGTAATAATGCTTAAAGTTGAATGCTAAAACAGATTAAATGCGGGTTGATAGAGTTCACACACCATTTAGGACAACTCAAGGAGATATGGTTTTGGAGAGGTTCGTTACATTGCATGAAAGTAGAGTTAATATTGATTCAGCCGTTAAGAGAAAACTGTAATGACTAACAGTTAAATTATAGGATCTAATCGTTTTATATTGTTCTAGTACTCTATTATATACTGTTATTACCAGATTATCTATAAATATTATAAAACAAAGTCCCCCGTCGCCTCTGTCTGTCTGTTCGCGATAAACTCAAAAAGTACTGGGCGGATTTTCTAAGTTTTCCAGAACAGGTAGAGTGATTCCTGAGGAAGATTTTGATGCATAATAAGTAAAGCTTTTTTATAAATTTGGCGAGAAGTTAAACAGTTAAAATCAATATAGTAGTTCAGTCGTCGTTCGAAACAGATGTTTAGAATTGTTAGTTTTTGCAACTAGGTAACGACTGGATGGATGTATGAAAGAAAAATAATGTAAGTAGATATAAACTCTATTACCCGAGCGAACCTGGGCCGGGTCTCTAGGATTAGATATTCTAAAATTTTGATGATAATATCCTAGTTATCATTATCACTATCATCATCGTCATTGACATTGTAATCGCATCATGATTATTATCGTTATACGTTACATAAGCGGGTGCTCAAGATTAGTGTTTTTTATTGCCGATATCTCGATATCCAAAATGTTTAATAGCATAATAGTATCATTACATCGTAAAATGTGTATTACATCGTATAATGTATAATTTCCTCGATAATATCAGTTTAACATCATATCACCATTATCGCTACCAGATCGTATCAAATATTTACTTAAAAGTGGTAGAGCCGCTAGAGCTCGCCCGGGGAGGTACCACCGCCACTCTCATAACCCGCCGTAAGGCAACATGTTCTTCATGTATTGTGTTTCGGTTGGGGAGGTGTGGTTGCCGGATACACATTATTGGAGGCGACCATCTTAGTCCTCAAGGGTAGGAACGCATCCACATCCATCCTTAAATAGAACTTCTGTCTTATTTGAGATTGGACCTGGTTGTTCATGGGCTGCAGTGACCACTAAACATCAGGTGGCCTGCATGCCCATTTCTTACTCTTTCATAATAAAAAAAAATTACGAACCGTGACACTGTATAAATAATAAATATGCTTGTAAGTACTTAAATTCTCCAGAATAGTAGACGTCACTGTCTATCACTCAATGAAATATAAGAATTAACTCTTACCTCGTCTAACACCTACAGTTTTAAAGAAATAATTGAATGCGGTCAATGTGTAAGTAAGCCAAGTTTCCGTTCCGCTTTGTATAAAACGGCGTATATTTTATAACTTATTTATTGCACTCATGATAATGACTAATTCCTTTTTATAACACTTTGACTGCAGTACTTATACATTACATTGAATCAGGATTAGTTGAGACGGCACTAAACTGGACCTGTTTTCTCCAGACTGGAGATGCGCCCACATTTCACACAAATATTGTATTTTTAGCATCAGTGTAAGTTCCACGAATACAGGCTTAATGTCCGCTATCAATCAATCACCGAAGTAAACACAACACTTGTGTTCGCCCGGAATCCATAGAGATTTGTACTTACAACACAGATGTGTACAAGCCGTAAGCGTGTTACTTCAAGTAATACATAGTAATGTTGTATACGCAGCAGGGAAAGTTTTAAAATAATTATGACAACCTAAACAAACCCAATGTTTGAACCTATTATATATACACGACGGACAACCGATGGGGCAGAAAGGTGTTTGGTGGTGATGGGGCAGAAACGCCTTGAGTGGCGACCACGTGTAGGCAAAAGGAGTACAGGGCGTCCCCCAATCAGGTGGACCGACAACCTATTAAGGATAGCGGGTAACCGCCGGATGCAGAGAGCAGAGAACTGGTTTGATTAGCGGCATCTGGGGGAGGTCTATATTCAGCAGTGGACGCGTAAAGGCTGATTGATAGATGATGATGATGGATATGAGTATTTTTATTTTGTTTAAAACATCAGGTCCATATTAGCATACAATTGAAGTGTCTGATTGATTAAATAATCAATTCAATTCAAAACTTTAAGTAAAAATATAGTAAATATTAATTGGTTGAATAATATTGTATATGGAACTTATGGAATAGAGCCGAAAGATAAAACTCCTAAACAGATTTTCAAAACCAATCATAAAGAGAAAATGCCATCCGAATCGGTCCATTCCTTTGAAAATAACTATGTAGACAAATACACAAACACACCGATAGTTTCAATGCATATTATTAACAAACGAATATTCGTTAAAGTTGACCAAGTATAGGTATACAACGAAATAATGAAGTACCGAAATCAAAATAACATATTAAATCCGAAAAAAAAACGCTGATCATTAACCATAAACATTCGTAATCAAATTCCGAAGCACCGAAGGAAAACAAACGCAGACAGAATATTAAGCAGCTAACAATACTTATTAAAGAGTCTTATTAAAAAGAAAATAAAACAATTTAAATAATAATATAGAAATAAATTGTCACACCATAAAAATAGTTACAAAATAAAAATACAATGTCACACCGAATTTCCGAACGATGATTTTAAAAAGAAAAAAACAACTTAGGTTACAAAACAAAAAAAAAATCACATAGAATATTTAGCTACAGAAATCCGCACCATAATCCTAATCAGCACAATCGTTGCAATTAGGCACCAAAACACGAAATTACGAACCTGTTTCTGCTTTTCGTTTTCATTAACCATTTTCACAAAACACACCGAGTTTCCACCGACTTATAAATAACAGCACTCGACCGAACAACACGAGCGAATGACGATTACGGGTCGCCAAAACGTATATTAATACGCGAACGACTCCGAAGCTACTACGCTATAGATTATACACGTACTGAGAACCGGGCTTTCGCTCGAACACTTATACGAACCAGTTCTTTATATCAAAATGTGAGGTCTGTCTGTACATGTCAATATAGCTTTTTAATCCATAAAATTAGCAAACGAGCAGGCAGGTTTCTTAACTGACTTCTAGATAGGGAAGGTCTCAATTTAATTTATTTCTTTGTCCCTTATTACCCGATTTGGATAGTCTTTTGTTTGTGAACTTTCAGTTTGGATCCCATCTAAACAGAAAATACCACACTTATGGGTGTAAAAATAGGGGATATTAATTATTTTGGAATAAAATATAAGCTTATCTTATAATTGAATAACATATCTAGGAGGAATGTATTGCTAAAAAATATTTTTGAAATAAATTAGCGACTATAACGGTGTTTAAACAGGTGATGTCATTTTTTTGTAGTCATTTTTTAAATAATCCAATATATAGCATTAAAATAATAAATGAGTACGCAATCAGACTATTAACTTTTCTACTTAACTACTTAACCTAGCCTTATGGTATACGAGCTACCTCATGGAAACCAGTCACTCCATGAATATTTGCAACGCCGGGAACTGTGCAGTGGATCACCTGCTCTGAAGAAGAGCACGTGTTTTTAACCACTTTTAATCAAAAATCAAAATATTTTTATTCAAAGTAGATTTTTTACAGAACCATTTTGAACGTCAATAAACTACCACCGACTCGTAGGATGTTTTGTTTTGGAGAAAAGTCGGCGAAGGAAACTCCAAAACACACATTTTTTCATCTTTAAAATGTAACTTACAAATAATAACTTAAACTAATGGAGCAAGTGGAGCTGGAGTCGTTTCAAACCATATGAGTTTATCATTTAGATAATCATTGGTTTTATAACACGCCTTTTTACACAATGTTTGTTTATTAACTAATTTAAACTTCTTTTCTGATAGATTTGTGATATGTTCTGGTATTTTATTGTAGTAGCGAATACAGTTTCCC
>DWON01010782.1:0-10562 GCA_018251015.1 Phocides pigmalion okeechobee
GATTTCAACGTAACAGATATTATCGGCAAAATCTCTTTACAGCTAGTCAAATACAATACAAACGTAAGCAGCAGTTGCTGCTGTTGTAGCAGATATTCCTAGGAAACCAGTAGGTATAGTCGGTATATATCGGTAAGTAGGTACAGAGGTGCGTTGTGTTTTCCATACGATGGCGTAGTAAAGCATTACTAGAAACAACAATTATTCGCATATAAAAAGACCTCGCTACTAATTTATTAGATGAAATTAACATCGGGTTCTTGTTGAAACATATTTCCAAACAAACTTTTTAAATGTACCTAAACCCAGTTTTATTTATTTTATAACACCTTTGTTTTTGCAAATTACCAAAGCACTTGGAGCAGGTCAATCATGTATACCTGGATTATTTATTGATTATTTGCATAGATATCATGTACATATCTAAGTAATAGGTAAATATATCGTAATATAGCGTTAAAATATTATTATCGATGTAAACTAGAAGGCATTGAATTTAGGTTATAAATAATAAGTTATAAATTTCAGTTAGTAGGTACAGACTTTCATATATACTTGCAATGTAGGGTGGTACTTGCAGACGCACCCAGTGATCCCGTATAAAAGGTGTTTTACATTTTATTTTATTATTCATTTGGTAGGTGTTAAATCCACTTATTAAAAGCATATTTAGGACTTCCTAGCTCGGAGATACTCAAATGTTGTTGCATGTACCTAAGTGTTTTAGTTGTAGTTATTACTGTTGGAAGGTTTTAGTGCATGTTGTAGGGTTGTTATACGGATTAAGTACATGCTCTATACGACTTCAGTGCACTCGGTTTATTTTATTCTTGATCTCGTGCATTTCTGTTTATATATTTTTCTGCTATTTCTTAAAAGTATACATTATTAGGTGTAAGATAATGACAGTTCTGTCATGATGTAGTACCTAGTATTAATGTTATTTGTCTTGATACTGCTATGAATGATGCATGTTGGCGTTTTATCTCTCGAGTGACTTATTATATACGGTACATATAGCATAACTTATTGCGTGTCGAATAGTACCTATTCCGTGGTAGTGGTTGACGTCGCAATCCTTTTTTTTTCTTCCGTACCTACCACTAATCTTGTATTAAAAATAAAGCGATTAGTTAACCACTAGTTCTGTTGATTTCAGAGTTCATGAAAGCCACAATTGTAAAAAATGGTAGTAAAGTTGTTTAACTAAATAATTGATATATTTTTATTATTTAAAAAGTATGTATCTGCTTGTACTAATGGACAACACTAATGATTAAGGTAATGGTGTATAAAGTTCGTATTGAAAGATAGCTGTGTACGACCGAAGCTACTATTTCACCTTTGGCTTCGGCGAAAATGTTTTGCAGAAAACGCCAAATCGAACTTCGCCTAAGCCCTAAAACCTAATAACCCTGTTTATTACTGCTTTGGAGGTATAACTGTTACTTTTAAATTCTGCTGTGTTCACTTTTGGAGGGTTTGATATGAGACGCCTACGTGACGTACCTATTTAAAGTAAGTCCTTATGGTAGCATCGCATGTGACTGACTTTAGGTGTACTACCAGAAGTCTGTCAAATGCGTTGCTTCAACACCATTTAAGGTAATTCTATGCTATTCGAGATTGATTATAAATTTTCATTGTAGTGAAGCCTCCCGTACCGAGTAGTAGGACACGAAAATATAAGGCTTATAACTTCGGAATTTTGGAACTTGGTTAAAAATGGGTAGCAACAACCTGTGTTTTGTGTTGAAGTCGGCGGCGCGGCGGCACGGCCAGTGCTGCACCAACTGCGGCTCGCGGAACACCACGCTGTGGCGCCGGAACAACGACGGCGAGCCTGTCTGCAACGCGTGCGGCCTCTACTACAAGCTGCATGGGATTAATCGGTAAGCACTACACTTAGCCGCATACAAGTGCCGAAAATCGTTAAGACTTTAACACTCGTATTAAACATACGTTATATAGGTACGCCTATGTAAGTTATTTTTTATGTTAAAATTTAATTTGAAGTCCATTACACTAGCGTTGTTAATCTCGAAGTCTACGGTGGTCATCTCACATGTCGACAATCACACATTTTCATAGAAACAATTTTAATTTTTTACATTCGAAATAGATTTGATATCGATACGAGATACTTCCCCGGTCGCAGGTATTAATGAAAAAAGCAAATAGGCAAGATAGCATTTTCTTGCAAATTTTCGTAACATATCAGTGTCCTAATATTTACATTTGTTTCATTTAGAAATGATTGTGCATTTTCAGACCATTGGCCATGAGAAAAGATGGTATCCAAACAAGGAAACGCAAACCGAAGAAATCAGCAAACGGCGCCAAACCCACACCGGATTCGAGCAAAAAGGAAGGTCACAGTTCCCCGGGCATTGATGGTATGTACACATTGAATTAAAAACTTTAAATCATCAATAAATTGTTATCCTCTAAAGACATTCAAATACTCTATTTTAGAATTTAGCACGCCTATTTTAGATAAAAATATGTGCAATATGTCTACTTGTGGTTCTACGTGTAGGAAGTAAAAAAATCTGAAAATAAAATAAAATAAAATTTACTATTGGATTTTCTTCATAACATTTAATTTTAATTATTTTAAGTATAATTTAAAACATTTACAGAGAGCAAGCCAAGCATAGCGGAAGTGCCTCTCCCCCTGACGTCGTCAATGAGCCACGCGAGCAAGACGCCGCGCGAGGCGCACATGAGCGGCGCGCCGCAGTACCCGCCGCACGGCGTGGGCCCCGGCGTGGGCGGCGGCGTGGGCGCGGGCGTGGGCAACGGCACCTTCCTGTCCAACCCCTCGCTGTTCAACATCAAGAGCGAGCCCAGCGCCGCCGCCGGCTACGAGGGCTATGCGCAGCACTCGGCCGCCGCGCCCTACCACTCGCACCAGCATTATTTACATGCCCTACAGGTAAATTGACCTTGTTCCTTTTGAAAGAATTGTTTATTTGAACTAGGTACGGGAATAGGAGCATAAGGTGCCGAAAAACCGACACATCCAAGAAAATATTTTTATAACTATTTATTGTACATTATTTATACAAAATTCAACTTATCTTTGGATCCACTCTAATCATCATTAAGCATAATTACATTAATCAGTTCGAAAACCGCTTTAATATCTACTTCAATATTCAAAAGAGGGTATAGAAACTACGAAACTGAATAGGGAAAAAAACTAAAATTTTCTATAATCAATATTAAAATAAAAAAACAACTGAAATAAAAAAAATAACGGTTCACTTGCTGTAAGGCGAGACAGTCAATAACGGTCTTCAAGAATAACAACATATTGGACGGATTTCTTGTGGGATTTCTGTTCGAACTGGTTATAGACGGTAGTGACTTCTTGCCATCAAGTACATTATATAACGTTTCCTACTTGAATTTGATTCGAAAAAATTCTTTTCAGTATGGTCTCAGCAACGGAGAGGAGGAAGAAGGTAGCGGGTTCCTGCACCAGCGCAACGTGACGGCGCACGCCAAGCTCATGGCGTCCACGTAGCAGCCGCCGCGCGCTCGCGTCGTCTGCCCAGCACGCGGCGCGAGCGACCACGTCGGGACCACACTTGGTGGCACAGTGAGCACGATATCTCAAGATTAGGCCTGTAGCTGTTCCAGCATCTAAATAACTGTTTTACCCGTCATCGATTTATTCAGTCCATCATAGTGTACCTACTTACAATATTCCGTGTTCAGTCCTGTCACGTTTTGAATATATAAAAAAGTGTTGACAATTGTTTACATTCTCACAATAATGGTAACAAAATATTATAATGTATAAATCTTTAACTTTAAAAATAACAACGGGAAGTCGTTATTTATGAAGTAAGAGGCGTCTATCCTTTCATCAGTTTCATTCTCATTTCAGTATTGATGGGTATATGTATGCACTACATATATGTAATGTGAAGCAATTCTTGCATTTCGGCCGATAAGGGTGGTTCCGGGATCACAAAAATGAGGCGGCAATATTAGCCCGCAAGTAACGACCTATCTGTGATCGAAATATATGCCAGCCGTACGAACAGCTACTCATTAATAATCTTGACTTTATGCGCAAAACATTTAATATATTTACCTACAGTCAATAGAAGAAACAAACCGCCGGTAGGGCCGAACGAAAAAAATATATTGCTTCATTTTTCATTTACGTAACTTCATAAAATTTCCTATACTCTAAGCATTTGTGCAACGTAAATAAATGAAAACTCGTGTAATGATTGTAAATCGAGAGTTGTGCAATATTTGACAAAAGAATATATTTCATCTATTGGCCATCTTGGAAACACGCTCGATCCGGCCACGAGAGCTGCTCTATACCCGGTTGTTACGTCTCAATTTCTGCCTGCACGTGGGCCCTATTTGTAGCTTACTTGATCATGAGGAACCTTTTGCGAAAAACAATTTCAAGTAAGCTTCACTGTAGAATAGCAAGACGAAAAGCCTACTCACGGTCAGTAGGCATGTTGTAAATATTAACATACATTTAGTATGTGTTGACTGAATAGTTGTCGTTGTTTTGTACGATGTTTTCCGATAGCTGAATTGTAATTCGCCATAGCTTAACTCCTAAAATGTTATTATAATGTAATGTAATAAATTTATTATAAGTAGGTATTGTAAGATTTGTTATGCTGTCGCGAAAATAGAAGTATTAATATTATTTTTGATCTAGAATTAATGAAAAGTTCCTTCGCTGTTGTATTCAATATAGTAACTAATAGATAACTACTAAAACACATAAACTAAGCAGTATTTCAAATGCACGGCGTAGTTTAGTGAATAAATAGGCCGTATAAACCAATTTATAACTACATAAATTCGAGTAGAGTCGAAAAACAGTCGAAACGTGTTTCCCAAGACATCGGGATATATGTATGTATGGCCCCTTGCCGCCGGCTACTGTCGTTTGGCCCAAAAGAGATAAGTATCAATGAATATATAAGGTTTTATATGATTTTATATTATTTTTGCGTAGTTTCAAAACCATTTTTTCTGTCCAATATTTAAATAATTTATATGGAATGTAAAAAACTAACAGAAGTAACCCAATTCATCTCATGTAGTAAATTTTCCAAGTGCCTAAAACATTGATTCAAAACTTCTCCATAACTTTAAGACTATTAAATACGATACTATATATGGGAGTGAGCCGCGCTTCGCCAGCACACTTCATATTGAATATCAGTTACACGTAATAAATCTATCCGTATAAACGCTTGATACCAGTGTTTCAGTTACAAAATATTATGTTAACATTTAGTAGCTAAAATACTGTTATTGAGCGTAATAACAGGGCAAGTTTAGTTCCAAAATGTCGCTCATTTCGCCTCTTTTGTAATGACTTGTACAACACATGAGCTAATATCGTCCAGCTGTATGCAATATGGAATGATGTAACCGCTGCCTTCAAACAACTGACTTAATCTGTTCACGTGTACGACTGTCCCAATATAATTATGTAATTCGAATGACTAAACTATTGTATCGCAAGAGGGCTAGTTATATTAGTGTAAGTAAATAAATGGCATTTATGATAGATGTAAATAGTAGGTAGTGTTAATGAGAAATATAATAGTTATCAACAATTTTATTGTAACAATACTTTTGCAGATGTTATCACAGATTGGCAGTGAGGATCTCCGTGTACATTGATTTGAATTATAGTAAAATGTAATATTGTACAAAGTTCTGTAACATTACATAAATACATATCTGAGCACATACGACTGTATATTATTTACACATATATGATTTATTTATTTATCCACAATTGGCAGCGTTTTGAAGGGCATCTCCTGTTAGGCGATAGTAACACCATTGCTCCGTACTTGTTAAATTGATGGCTCCTTTGCCTTCGTAGAAAGTCCTTGCGTTATTCCATTCCAAGACGTGGAACTCAAGTCGACTGCAGCCTGAAGTTGTCGCTTCCTAATAGAAAAAAAACATGAAAAATAAATATGTAACTGGCTAATTACTCCAATGAACTTATATCCAGTTAATTGGCGACACTATTCTCTCTATTTAGTTTAGTAAAAATTAAAACAAAAAAACGAAATTACGTATTGCATTCTTCGATATCAAAATACTGAAGATATTTTTTTCTGCGTGTCAAAAATATTCTGGGACAAATTGAAAATCCGCTTATTATTTTATAACCATTTAAGTATATAATTTTCAATTTCTTGAAACTCAGAAACTTTCCTAAAAATACCTCTTTATACATCTGTTTGCACGGAATTTGGTTGTAATCAAACGGAAAGGAACATGGTAACATGAAACAAAATAGTAAAAGGAGTAGTAATAGTTGAAATGAAAATTATGTTATTACTTTTTTGATAAGATAACAAATAAACGAGAATTTTTTAGGTATGTACTTAATATGTATCCCACGTAATTTACATAAGTAATTATGTCACAATTTTTAATCGGTTTTAAAAAATATAAAATAACACGCATATCAGGTTTGAAATGCCAAAGTAATTATCGTCCGCTTAAATAGCAGCGACTGATTGAAGTACTTCGTAAAATAATTGATAATGTCACAAATAAATAACTTACTCTATACATAACGTGAGCAGAAAATGCTTGACCTCACGTTGCACAATGTAGTAAGCTCTACAGATATATTTGACTTTTAAACTGTTCGATGTGCGCTCATATACCGACAGGCGACAACAAAACATTCATTAGAAAAACGACAACTATTTACCTTTGAGATGAGTCGCGATGGAAACATGCATTTATATGAACTATTCTTATATTATTCTATATTTTGACAAGAATAAAAAATATATTTTCGTGTAGCAGTCTCATGTCTTGTGAGTTTTTGAGGAGAGCGAGTAAGTTAGCGGATGGTTGTCTCAGCCAATCACATCGAACCTTGAATTCCGTTCCAATTCTAACTCTTTACGGAACACAAATATTTGAATACACAGTCTGTAAATGACACTTTGGAAGGTGTTTGCGTTTGTAAAACTAGCTACTGAAAAAATTGGCCTTATATGAACATGCGGTCACAAAGGTCATGATAATCCATGTTCCTTTATAAGCTACAAATAGGATAGGAATCCCATGATCCAAGGAAATTATCACAATAGAATTGTATATGTGATTTCAGCATATAACTTCCAAAAAAATTTTTCTGCTTAAAGCGATTTATTCTATTTGCACCATACCTTTGCAACAGCGTTGAACAGTTTAGCGCCGATGCCGCGGCGCCTCTCGCCGGCCGCCACGTACAGGTCTTCTAGCATCATGGCGCGGCCCTCCCACGTTGAGTACGTAGGGAAGTATAGAGCATAACCCACTATTGCATTTTGACTGCGGTTTGTATACTCAGCTATAAGGCATTTGAACGCTGGTGGATTGGATTCAAACCCATCTCGTTGTAGCACTGTTAACAAAATATTTATTTTTGATACACGTGGGACAAATGGATGGTATCAACCCATACTACTCTTCAACACTACTTACATGTGTTCCAGTGATGTGTTTTAGAGATTTACTTACCGCATTATTAAGTATATTATAAAAAAATATTTTAGAAGGTAGTAAAACAACAGTTTAACCTAGAAAGTACAACTGATGCGCTCATAATCCACCATTAAAGCAGTTCTTGTGTTAAGTGTGGTTGTCAGCTACATTTACAACTGAGGCGAACATCTCAAACAAATCAATATCAATTAAAATTTAGTCTTGTTTGAGTTTGGATGTGTATGTTCATGGGCTGCAGGGACCAGCAGGTAGCCAGCACACTCAAATGCTACTTTTCCAACATTAAAAAATAGCCCTGTGCTACCACTATTTCCTATTTTTTATCCTATTGTTGTTACTTTGCACAATTTACACTGAAAAAATAAGTTTATGCCTCAGGACTAACATTTATATTGGAAGCTTCAGAAACCTGAGGTAGATACAAATATTTAATTGTAATTAATATTGGAAGTATTTCAATTCAGATATTTAAAATTAAAAAAATAATATACATACCTTCAGCATTTATTTTGGGTCCATTGGGCATTTTTTCAAAATCAGCTAGCTCCTAAAACACAAGGTATTCAGGAGTAATATTTTTAGATACTTTTTCTTCGAAAAACCCAGCTGTTATTCTGTCATATTACACTATTGGTTACGAGTGCAGACTAGTAATTGTTTACTTGGACAGAAAGAATAGAAAAAGTACACTGCTGTAAACAAATTACAATAAATTTGAAGATTAGAACACTATTGCCTACACAAAGTGAGTTGTGAAGGGTCACCTACCTTATAGATTAAGTGTGCTTGTTAATCACAGTTACTAAAATCATCAAATAATTTGCCTGAAGTAGAACATAGAATTTAAAGCTGAGAATCGTGTGTAATTGTACTCTTCTAATTTTTGACGGTCCGCAGCGGTCATACAAGTTCGACACGCAGGGAGTACCCGGGCTAGTTACGATGCTAAAGTATGTAGGCACATAATATAACCTCAAGGAATTCTTACTTGAATTAAGGCAGACACGGCTAGCATGTCTTCTTTCTTTGCAGGCCGTATTAAAATCGAAGTTTCGTTATCACCCATTTTTTCTTACTTAGTAGGTCTATATCACCGGCCGGTGAAAAAATTGTGAAGTATGTTATTAATTGATATTTTTGTTAAGTATACATAAATTTATTTAGAATGTGGGTTATAGATCATATGGATACCCTCTAATTTAGGGCTTATACTATTATAATATTATTCTATAATAATGTTATCATATGACAATAACTGACAGAATGATGACTGATGACAATAATGACAAATTCATTGACATCGTTCAATGACAGATTGACATATTATGTCATTCTTTGAGAGATAAAATAAAAATAAGTAGTTAAGGACAATAAGTACCACAGACATAGCAAAAGAATCGAAATCTTTGGATTTAGTAAACTGTAGACATGGGCCTCATCCTAATTTATGGAGATGTCACATGATTTGATCGTACACTGCCTGTCGATATTTATCTTATTTGAAGTAGCACACCCAGAATAAAAAAACGTATTTAATTGTATACATATGGCACGGTATGGACTTAGACTTGATATACTAACGTGGTGTAATTATATTGTCGAATTAGATGCTTATAATCGGTATAAAAATCCGTATATACATATACTACGTATGTATGCAGTATCAGCCTGTCTTTAAAAGGACTCAATTTCATTTCATTACTGTAAACCATAATGAAATTTTGAAATTGAACCTAAGCCAAGTAAAGGTACCGATCTCGCCAAGCCTATTAATTTATGAATCTATTAAATTAAATTTCTATATTCCCATCAAATATTAGGGTCTCGCTGAACGTGCCTAGGTAATTTAAAATATTAGGTATAGCGGAATCCAGTAATCAGCTATTTTTTGCATTCTGCACTTCACGGAAAGTAACATTTATAAGTTCTAAAAAAAAACAATACATTGTATTCAAATAACGATATATATATTTGTAAAGTAATATACATTTTAATTATTCTACAATCATTTTACACGCTTGTGACTGTAGGCCACAAGCGAACTATCCAATTGTACAGAATTTGTATAAAAATATTGTTCAAAATTATGTTAATATTATCTATATTTAGGTATTTTACATTTGTAGTGATTTTATTCTAATAACACTAATGTGTTCTATAGTATCACCTATAAGTACTAATATTTACAATTTCTATAAGTTTACATACTATTTTTATATAACTAAAACGTAACATAAAACATAGCATTATAATAATTTTAGTAAACTATAAACTATTTAAAAATAAAAATATTGCATTGTTTTAATTGTCGCCGTAATAACGTAACATGCATACATAGTGGACATTTATTTCGTGAGTGCAATATAATACAAAACTAATACACAACAGCCATATTTTACGGCCTATTAACTTTTGTTTTTACAAACAAATATTTTGCGAGTTTTCATCTTTTATTTGATATAAAAAATGTGCAATAGGCTCATAAGACTAAAGAGCGGATTGAGTGAAGGCATACTTTTCCCGCATACTTTTATTTGAATCATCAAATGAATCGTTCAAATGAATGTATCTCTATATTTATGTTTCCACAATGCCGCTTCGATAGGTATTCATTTCGATTTTAATAGTAAATAATAAACATGAAAATAAATATTAACGAAGAGACGATCAATTAACAGATTTATTAAAAGTCACCTGAAGGTTCGTAAACCGGTTATAAATCTAAATTAGCATTATATTAAATAGAAACGTACCATTATCGGAAACGGATCCAACGGACTTCGATACAACATACAGCACAAATTGAAACTTTTTTGTCGATCGTCGACTATCATTTCTCTGCGAAGGTTCCGAATAAAAAAATATTTATCGCTTACTGGTCTACGAAGTCACCTATATGTCACGTCAGACGTCCGAGCGGGGCCCGGGGCGGTCCGGGGCGGTCCGCGGCGGTCCGGGGCGGTCCGCGGCGGTCCGGGGCGGTCCGGGGCGGTCCGCGGCGGTCCGGGGCGGTCCGGGGCGGTCCGGGGCGGCCC
>DWON01010783.1:0-10558 GCA_018251015.1 Phocides pigmalion okeechobee
TCTGTTCTATTTGAGATTGGACGTGGTTGTCCATGGGCTTCAGTGACCACTTAACATCAGGTGGCCTGCATGCCCGTTTCTTACTCTTTTACAATAAAAAAAAATTGTAACCTACCTAAAACAGAATAGACGGTTCTAGTCTTTGAGGCTGAGTTGGAAAGCCTAGTATTAGAATTTCTCATATTATAACAAGACACCCTCATGTGTTAATACGATGCTATATTCGGGTTCGATTACAACTATAGCCTAAAATGGTATTAATACGATCTCAGAGAACATGCCTACACTTAACTGTTGCTTCCATTACGTAAATATAATTCCATTACATAAACATACACTTAACTATTTTGACCGCGTCTGTAATTAAATATTACAGTTCTATTTTTTACTCAGTGTGTATACTGAAGCAAATGTATTAAAGGGATTATAAAAAATATTTTTATGTTACCCCCTTTGAAGTACAATTTTTAAAATTCCTTTCGTAAAGCTCAGTTACGTTACCTTTATAAAAAACCAATCAGTAAAATGTCAAGACTCTAAGTTCAGTTGTTTCGGCTGTGCGTGATCTTTGGGTCGGTATCCAGAACATAATATTTGCAATTATATTATAAAGAACATAGGAAACGAAATTAAAATTTTGCCAACGTTTAAGCGCGCCCGTACATCTAATGAATCGGGGTAAAATTTAATTCGGCCGGTAAATCTTTCAAGCGTGTTCGGAATAGCACTCGACGGGATTTAAAACAGCGGGGTTTTATTTTATTCAAATCACCGAATTTATCGGATGGGACCGCATTCTGACTAGTCGCTGAATAATTTTATTTTTTATGAAGTAGCAAACGAGCACGTCGTCATCAGAACAACCAATGCCATTTTGAACAGGAACTGCACCTGAAGTCGGTTGCAACTTAGAACGTATTTTATTAGTTTTTAATATTAAGTGACAGATGTAGCAATGAACATTCACAACCAACCTTAGCCGGGACAGAAAGAAGAAAGTGAACACCGAAATAGTACGTTGATAATTTGGTATTCATGAGACCTAAGATGAACATTTCACTTACTCACTACTTTACTAAATACACTTACTTAGAAAATATATCACTCTAAGCAAAGTAAGGTAATTGTTTTATACTGGATTATGACAGCGGCAAAAAAAACATTACCGATCGAACCACCTAAAATCTTTATTACCACATTTTTCAAATCAACAGATCGGCTACAATTTTGTGATACTGTAACACTGCTATACTTATGCATCACAACATTGTATTCGATCTACATAGAAGTCGCCACCCTGTAATTATGACATCGAACTTTACACTAAACATAAAAGGGTTTTCCCAATAACGTTACTTGGTCTAAGTTATGAGCCGTCCTTGACATTTATATATTTAGAATGTTCCATACGTAATATTGTATACCGCACACAAAAGAATTTATTAAAGATTATGAGTTTGCAAAATAAAAATAACAATCGTTTCTGAATCACGAAGTAACAAAAACGAATAATCTATTTATTTATATGAGCTCAAAAACATCGGTCAATCTCGACACCTCTATCATTGATATTCCACGTTCACCGTATGTGTTTGTATGTATGCATATAAATGACTCCAACTGATGAAATGAATTTTATGTATTTTTAATGAATCGTACATTCAGAAATATTTAGAAAAAAATAGTATTCGTCGGTAGCAACGTAATTGATGTTTGTGCCCTATTTCATCAACACCTTCCAATGACTGTAAACAACTATCAATACAGGTTTTTTGTAAAACATTTCTAATTATGGTTGATGATGAACATATGTTCTTATGAAAAAAACGTAAAAGAAATTTTATTCTAAACACTTAAGTTTTTTGTTTGAACGTTTGTTATTTGTTTCTTTTTTAAGTTTTACAATTGTAACTTTATACGAGTTGATTGTTGAGTTGACTGTTTTAGGGCGGTTCTAACAGCGATCTCTTAATTGTAAAAGCTAGCATTTTAGATGAAGAATTATTTTTAATTCGTAACCGCGATCGATCAGTTAGATAAATTGAGATAGACATGGCTATCTATTTGATATTAAGTAGTCATATACTCCTACAGTATCCTAAGTTAATGTTATATTTTAAATGGCAAAAGCAACGTAAACATCAAAAATATTTTGAATCATCCAATATCCAAAGTGCTTATAAGGGATCCATTACATTTGCAAATGCAAAACCGCGACTGAATCGCCGCGGTTTTAGTACTTAGAGATAATGTTATCCCACAAATGGCAGGCTAGCTCACTAATAGTACTATTCAAGTCAATAACAAAACATAAACTGGGCCCATACCGCAAAAATATATAACAGTATCAAATTCGGCTGGCATAATAATTAAGTAACGGGCGTTCAATCAAGGCTGTTCGGGTTCGAAACCCTAATAGCAGCTTGAGATTTCGCAATACACCTTGGTCCAGTTTCTAAACTTTAGAGTCAAAGTACAAATTATTTAGGACCTGTGTACCTTGTAGCATGACAGTGATAACATTTGATCTAACTATGCGCGCTAGGAATTTCATACTCGATTGGTCCGTGAAACATTAGGTCAGTGTTCATGCGTTGTCCACTGTAATAAATGTCAGATATTTCCCTTTCGATATTATGGTGCTCACATTGCAAGGATTGGGAATTGCTGCTTCTGGCTATAACAAATTATATGTAGTCCCGTGGCATGTTCACTCTATCGACAAATTTAAACAGTTACGGATTCCGTCAAATATCTAAGAAGACCCTCATAATTTTGTCATTTTCTTTTTTTCGAATGTCATAGCCACGTGTTAAATTAAAAAACCTGGAGCAGGCCAATAATGCAAGTCGCTATATTATTATTAATATATGCCTTTATTATTTAATATAAGGTCAAATATATAATATAGCATGAGAAATAGTAAGAAGTTAAAAAATGTATAATGCGTCTCCTTACTAAATGTACATTAAAGACTGACAAAATAGATTACCGATTTTCGAAATGAAATGTGTACAAAAAACCTAATAATTGTATAAAAAAATTATGATTTTATAACATTATGAAAAGTCAAATAGTTAAATATATCAGATAATTACTTTTACATCAGCAACATTTTATTATTCGTATCTGTAGATTTGATATTTTATCAAAGGCCTTGCATTTCTTCCTTTAAATTGAATAATAAACCTACTTGTCCAGTTAAAATCCGTTTAACCGTATTTGGGATACAGTCAATATCTCTTATCAGTTTGACAATAACGTTTACTTATAACACTGTAACAATAGAATTCAATGAATGATCAAAATATAGAAGGTATCTATCAAAGAAAATCGTGATTGACCTTACAACGAATTGTAGTGAATCATTTAACGAAGTGAACATAAAAACCCAGACTAATCTTGTAGATATGTAATAGTGCTGCATAAATATTAAATATATAATGGTTATGAACTCTTTCATAGAGATCAAAAGGTAACTTGATTTGACGACCAACTTTCGTTCTCAAAATTTTCGTTTAAAATTCACTTATTTTTTATGATGTGATTCAATTCACTTGTAAGTGTTCAATGCCGCACACGGATATTTTTAACCAACTCTATATATGAAAATATCACGTGAATTCCATCTCAGATGCTTTGTTACTGGTAAAGAGTAAGATGGCCCTTTCATTCGTGTTTCCGATAACAACTTTCAACCAAAATGCAAGATTTTATTCACGTTAGAAATTAATACGACCGTGGACCCCCGTTAATCCGCGCGGGTTCCACTTAATAATTTATAAGCAGAAATTTAATTTCAATTCATACCACTCGGCTGTGGAATTTTAAGGTCTCTGTGAATGTGTACAGTATGAGTTCAAATTAAAGCATACCTACGATTTCTCAGAATCATGCATGCATAAGACTTTTATTGTCGCTCACTTTAAAGGTGAAGGAAATTATGTAGGCAACTTTTTTCCTAGAGACATTTACTATTGTATAATATAATATTTTCATGCAACTCATATCCAAATATATATTTGAGTTATTATAAAATTTATTTAACTTGCCTTCATTCATATCCTTAACACCATTGACCTTACGAGTCGGTGATACTCGTAGTTGGTTAACGTTCAAAAATACTTTGGTAAAGAGTCTACTTTGATAAAATTATTTCGATTTTTGCAATTTAACTACCATAAAGCGTATTGTAGATCGTAACATGTTACTTTTGCCCGCGGCTTTATTTGAGTAGTATTCGACATCATGTATATTCACGAGTAACATTTCAATAAATCACGCAAGTCTATTTTTAATTTATATGAACATTTACGCAAATCTGTAACAGGTAGAAAATTTTCTTTTTTTTCATACAAACATTCGACCTCTATTTTAACTCCTTAGGAATGTAATTTTCAAAATTTATTTCTTAGTACCCACTTACGTTATGTAAAGAACATATTCGCAAATTTTCGAAATTCTAAATTTAGTTATTTAGGCTTTGCGTTGATGTCAGTCACCGTACTCTTGCATATATATAAATATGAAATTAATACAAAACTTTAGTATAAAAGCTTAATCAATAGCGATAGCGCAATTGTAATTTTGAAGTCAAAGTCCTTTTCGGTTTATAACTGTCAATAGATTTTAATAGCCACTTAAAATCGGTTAAATTGCACGATCCTTATCTATTTCCGTTACATAAAAGAAATAAACATATCAATTGCTTATAAAATTCCGTATCGCAAGAAATTAAAGTGAACAAAATTATTAAGAGTCGCTGCATAGCAATCCCATACTTTGTCTACAAATCAAGATACAAGCATTATATTTAATCACCTGATAGTATGTAATGTGTGGTACATATCTATTGAATGTAACAGGCTTGTACTTCCGGTGCTACTATTTCATCGCACGTGCTACATACTCGTAAATGACTACTACACACATAGTGAAGCTTGCACAAGTGCTTGTACTGAATGAACTGTGCGTACATACGTTGATATTATATTTTGTCTTTGTTACGTGACTTAAAAGTAAATGCCAACGTATAGAAACGAACAACTATATGCTTCTTAGGTTTGTTACCCATGAAATTATAGACTTCAATAGAACTTGTACATCTTACTATTTACCAAGTATTTACGTTTTTTATTTTGAACTTCGTTATTTATTTCGAACCAGTTGCATGGCTCGGCTGAGACATCGGCAATTAAAGAACGTTAATGATGAGTACCCGTATAATAAAATATATGTCAAGTAGGTTTCAGGAACTCTAACCCAGAGTTTCTTGTGAGTTCCGAATCTTAACATCTAGGTTATCACTAATGTATATGGCAAATTGATAATTTTCAATCTTTACCTTCTTGGAGAGGCAGATTTTTTTATACGTATGCAGTTATATCATATTTACTCACGGGCGTAAACAGGCGTAGGCAGATATGTGTGTTCTTGTGTAAAGTGCGATTAGCCATACTTGATCGAGTCATTGCAACTCAAAACCGTCTGGCATCTTACGTATTTGTATTGGGGACGGATGCTTCAATTACTACTTAACACCAAATGCGGTCTGCATTGCCACATTTTTATATTAGAAAAGTTATACCAACCTCAAGAATTGTAGTCGTATCTAAAGTTGCTAATAGATACTCCTGAGGAATAGGATGATCTCCTCGCTTGTATTGTACCAGATAGCTACCTGAGCTCAACTGAAATACTAAATACTAGAATAAATTTAAGGCAGATTAAAAAGGTGGCAATGGTTCTCTATTTGAAATGTGGTTCCACCTTTTATTACACTTACACGATATTTATCTTTAAGAATATATAAAAATTCAATTAAATTTATTTACTGAACAACTATTGGCAAATATAAACAATTATCTTCAAAACTGTTTTATTACAGACTGAACTTTAAATTAAACAACCAATCAAAATTAAACCAGTGCCGTCGTAAATTATTCTGAAATAATTGAGAATGATAAAATTTATTACTTATAACAAGCTCAGCCACACGAGTTCGCCTGCTTACTCGTTTTTTTTTTCATTTTTTTACGGATTTTTGTTTAATTGTTTTAGTATAGAAGAGTAACAAACGAGCATATAGGCCACGTGGTGTCAAGTGATTCCTGCATCTCACAGATATTTTTTAAGTACGACTCGGACGAGTTGCTACTTCTGAAGTCTCCTAAGTAAGATGTACGCCTGGCTTGTAAATGTAGCAGTCCATTTCTATTTGTTTTTACAGTACCAAATAATGATTCATTCAGTCCATTTCAACCGACCTATATGATTAAGATATATGATCATCAAAATATGATACTGTAGAGATATATGGTTTGAAATTAGAACCGGTACGTGATTTTTTATTTTTTATTCATATACATGTAACAAACTCAACCTAAAACCTTAAAAATAACAATCAATTTCTATATAGCGGAGAGAAAGTGTGAAGTAAGCATATCTGACATCACAATTGTTGACTTGACGATTCATGTTCAGATATTCCAGAGAAAACTTCAAGAATATTTGATTATCTTCCTATATTGTTCGGGCAGCGTAACGTTGTCGTAGAGAGATCAGAACTATGCGACGGCTTGAGCGAGAATGATAACTACCTGCAGGCACTCGGACTTTTAAAAAAAATTGGATGGCGGTACATAACAACTTTTTATGGTTGATAAAACATTTTTAGCATTGCCAGATTTGGCTAAAAACGACTAATCTAACAATCAAACGATCATTCAACTAATTAAAACAACCTTTCCGGCAACTCGTTTTCTTAAATATGCGGTTTCGCTCCGACATATATATAATATTTAAAAATCTTATAAGACTATCTGAGCAAGCCATAAAAACTCCTCAATTAGACAACATTAAGTACTATATCGCATTTGGGTTTATTTTCACTATACACTCCTCAAAAACTGATAAATTTTGGATAAAAGACCCGACCATCCACAATACAGTCGTTTTCAAGTTACGCCTGTACAGTGTCAACATAGAAATCCGAGCAATCATATATAAATCACAGACAGACAGTTCATATTCGTTCGTTACTATTGTTTTAGTGCATGTAAAGGTTAGCACGATATCCAAATCGGTTGTATTTATCTCCATAGCGCAATCTCCTTTGAGATTTAAATCCTACGAGCATGCCAATGGCACGATAGAATTTCAACACAAGCCGTTCGTTACGCGAAATAATTGTCAATATCGGACGGGCGTGCTGTTTCCGAACTATCTAAGCGGATAGAATAACTTTAGGCTCCCGATGCACGACACCGGAAACACACCTTCAAATTACACTTAGGTAGCCATTTACGTCACTAGTATTATCAAATTTAATTATGAGATTATGGAACCACAGTTCACTCGGAGATGTCTCAGCACCATCGCAGTCATAATCAGTTTCGGTTGAATATTTTTTTACGTCAACCCGGAACGGTTGCCTTCCGCCACGGCGCCGACGGAAGATTATGTCGGAGACTCCAACTTTTGAAAAACCTGACTCAAACACTCACCCCACATGATACTCAAATTCAAATATTCTATTTCATTGTAAGGTATTTACATACACTTAATGAACGTCAAGAGTACAATGTAAAATCAATACATCGGCTTTGACCGCCCTGTTGGCTATGGTAGACCGGGAGAAAAAAGCCGGCGAAAAAAACTCTCGGCACTCTTTTTAAATCAGTCCTTGATGAATAAACATTACACAGTATAACTTTAGAAAGATGGTGAGCACACGAGACAGCTAATCGTGGGTGTCATAATCTTTCCACTGTCATCTGTACACAATTTACAAATACTCGCGCAAACATCCGCGACTTCGGTTGGCGATGTGTAGTTTACGGTTATACTTGCTGGAGTATGGTTAAGTCCGTAGTAGCAACGTGTTTACATGCGATCAAAGATAGGACTTCAATCCTTTTAAAGGTTACACGCGGATTGTTGATGCGCTGTAACGACCACTTGTCTTCAAGTGGCTGCACACTCGTTTGCTACCAATTCCACTACCATCATTCTCTTCTACAATCAAGAATCAAAGCTAAAAATTTTACTTTGATCTTATTTCAAAAAGCTCTTGCTATGACTTTGATTCTTAACAAAATGTGGAGATTCTACAAAAGGAAAATATATTTTATGTACAGGAACACTATGATATTGAAATAGGAAAAGTTGAGAAGAATGTCAATAGGTACATATATTTTTAATATAAACAAAGAAGTGATCATGGAGTATCTGATTGATCTGGAACAGCAGTTTAAGGTAAGGAATAGATAAGGAAAAGAATAAAACGCAAGAAAAATCCTAAAAAGGCAAATCGGCAACTTGAAAATGATACAATATTTCAAAATATGATGTAAGTACAAATTTAACCAAAAACATATAAATTATAAGCAACCGCGTTTGTACTCAACCACTTGTGAGTCGCTTTAATGGTAAAGTAAAATGTGCTGACAAAACTGAATTGTTAAAGTATTCCATAATATTGTTAAAGATGTTTGAAGATGAATGTCACCTTAGTCAACCTTTTAGTCTATCTTTAATCCTTTTTACTCTGAGAGGCATTTGAAGTAAAAAATCATAGAGTATTATGTGTATTATTATTATTATTCATTATTATGAACATGCTTATAACTTGAAAGCGAGACAAATTTTATACTATGCAATACAATTATAAAAGAAGATATAAAATTTATAATCAATCGTATGAGTTTTATGATTACTTTCGTTAGAAAAAATATTGTATAAATATACGAGGAAAAAGACAAAGAATTCGTTAGAATGCGTCAAAAAAAGGAAATTTATAATCATATAATTAACCATTTTGGTAGTTTATTTGCGTTTTGGCGCATTTCCAGTCTATACATTTCGATGCTATTATGAAGATAAAATACAGTTCATTCGGTGGCAGATGCGGCACGGGTGGTAACAAACCGCAACCCACCGAGGTTTTCGTTTTTTATAGTCTTTCAACACAACCCTGAAAAATAGCCTCGAAAAATGCTGTATTGTATGCAAAAGTACAATATTTCATGCGGATTCCCAAACAATAACCACCTCTAAACTATAATAAGACTTGTTAAGTCACTAGGTTGAATAAATACATAGTACAATACAAATATTTCATCACAATTTTTATAGAATATTTAAAAGTATTAAAGACCTAATATGAATTTTACATTCCTATCAACGTCGTATATGCAGATGTGTAACAACACATACGTACGTGTACGTAATTTATCCCTTATCGATTTTCTTGCCGCTGGGAAATTAAATGAAAGACAGTAATAAGTTGACCATTTTTTTACAGTGTTATGTAATCGCTTCAGCTCAAGGACCTTCACAACTCCTGCCCGAGGTAGTCGATACCCCTGAGAGTAAGGTGGTCGGTTCGTTTGCAAGTGCATTTGGCAACTGGAATTTTCCAAACTACGAGATTTACTTCTCGACAGATTAACAATTTGACAATGGTTTCCTACCGAATTATAAATCTCCCACTTTTTAATCAATCAACTACTTTGACATCATAGCAGTACTACAGAATAGTAGGCAATAGTATAAAAAATAAATAATGAAAGTCTAGCAACCGGCACTTGGTCAGATAAGACCTTACACTTTCAAAATCTGAGAAAATACCCAGGTGCCCAGCTGTGGGATAGTATAGGGTAATTGATGATATTTAAAAATCCCGTAGAATAAAAACGTCGTTTATGACCAGCTTAACAGGAAATCCTGCGCGTGCGCAAATCAGGTTCCTTTCCAACGCTCAATGATCGTGTTGCAATAAGAGTCTGTGGGAGTCGCGCCAGAGGTTAATGTCTGGACCGCGCAATCCAGTGTCGCCAACGTGTCTTATACAGTAAGTACATCTAACCATTTCTGTATCTTATTATTAAAGCTTTTTCTACTATTTTCTACTTACAGATTCACAAAAACAAAATAATATGGGGATCTGCTTTTAAGTTTCACATGATTTAAGCCAAACGTTTAAAATTTTATCTGTTTCATGGAGATAAAAATATAAAATCCGTTTTCCATAATATAAAAACCTCTAAGTTGTTAATGAAATACCTCCATTACGTATGACACGCTCGTGGTGCTACATAATGAATTAATGAACAGACGGGCTGTTGCGTACATAAATCAATTAGCCGTGACAAACTGACAACTTGTTTTATCATCGCGTGATTGTACGCTGGAGAAGTTCTGTTGTACGGTAATATGAACGTATTATGTCAAATTTATATCAAATATTTAATGTGCCTATGTTTACTTCATAGCGAAAGTTTAGAGTAACTACGCATTTTGTTTGAAGAGTATGTTAATGACGACACACAGACTTTCTAATTAAGTTCTAGGGAATAAAGCGTTTAGGACCCATCTGAAGTGAAACTTCATTCTTGTGTATTATTGATCTATTATTATCGGCTAGACGCCATTCTTCTTTTATGTTTCCATAAAAATATGATAACGCATACTGTAAATTTTTAATTATTATTTTTTTATTATGAAAGAGTAAGAAACGGGCATGCAGGCCACCTGATGTTAAGTGGTCACTGCAGCC
>DWON01010784.1:0-10558 GCA_018251015.1 Phocides pigmalion okeechobee
AATACATCCTGTTTTAAAAATTAAGATCCATGTTGTGTTAATGCACCCATCGAGACAAGCATGCCGGGCTCGCCCGTAACTAAAGTTGCAAATAACTTACTTTATAACTCTGATTGTCATAACTGTCATTTTTGTAACTTGTGGATGATCCAATAAATAAATAAATAAAAAGTACTCCAAATTTACTGTGAAATGGCTATGTATTAAGCCGGCCTGATACAAATAATAAAATATAACTAACATAATAAATTTTTTATTCGTTTATTTTGTTTTGAGTTAAAAATATGCTGAAAGTATCAGCATTCAGTGTCAATTGTACAAAATAAAAACAAATCAGCGCAAGAAAATCAAAAGTCTGGGCGCACTTTGAAGAAGAGCGCTGAATTCTCTTCAGAGCCACATTTAATACCAACGACAATAGTCGCAGACAGCGGCCCGCGGCTCTGCGCCGGTGGTACCCAAAGTGGTTTACGTCGACCCATACAGGTCAATTTCGAACTGCAAAGGATTCTTTTCAACATAAACAAATATTGGGTACACATGAGATGTAAATAGGTGTTTACGAAAATTTATTCCATTTAATGTAGTTGTGATCAAATCTCTGGTCAAAACGAAATTATGTTCGAATTATAACTTCCCATACACTTCTCCTTGTATAATAAACAAAAAACAATATTTCCTTACTATACGAACCGAAAATAGCTCAATACATTCTCATTTTTTCACTTTAAAGTGAAATTTCTCAATGTGAGTACTCTATCAGATTTCATAAATAAATAATAATTTAGTAATTTATATAGTACAGAAATAAGCATTTATATAGTATAGAAATACACATTTACTTTTATCTTACTAGCTATAAAAATCTTATTGTGGCGCAAATAAATGCAATTTATTATTACTATTTTATAAAAGCCGGGATAACAAAAAATACAACTAGTCTACAAGAACTACGGGGATCTAATAACCAAATAAGAAAATTACAGCTGGTCTGCGATAGAAAGAGTTTGAGAATCTCTGGTGTAGACGCATCAGTCGCGCTCTTTATTCATCTTGCGCCGCCTCAGAGTCACAATGGAGCTTTCTTCAAAGGGCGCATTTTAGTGACTTGCGTTCCAGCACAATATTACAGGATAAAGTAAATAATACAACAAAAATTAGTTCTTTGGATCAAGAGCTATGTATAAGGGAAGATGGGAAGAGAATATTTTAAACAATTACCCGGTCTAGCTTCGCTCCGGTAATTGAGTTTATACTTACTTACATTATTTTTCTCTCATACATGCATCCAGTCGTTACCTAGTTGCAAAAAGTAACAATTAGAAACATCTATTTCGAACGACGACTGAATTACTATGTTCAATTTAACTATTAAATTTCTCGCCCTATTTACAAAAAACTTATTTTCTGATGCACCAAAACCTTTACCTACTCTTTCGCAATAAAAAAAAACTGAACCCGTACCATAGGGGATGCCTATGTCCAGCAGTGGACGCATAAAGGTTAATAGATAGACGGATTCAACGAAGTAATGTGGCCAGCGTTCAGGTATCTTATGATGCTGTGTTTTACTGTTAGGATTATTATTAATAATATTAAGATGATTAGGTATTACGTTTTCTTCTTATTTTTAACTTTAAGTATGAATTTATTATACCATTTTAAACTAATATCAACATGGAATTTATATATTTCACTATATAACGGGTACCTACGATTAACGTTCGAAACTGCGGCATGCCATTGGTTCGAAATATCGACAATTAAAAAGCGTTAATCGTGAGTACCCGTTATATAGTAAAATGAATGAATTTATTATTGTACTATACGGCAAATCTTCCGATAACTTATTTCAGTAATATCTGTAGAAAGTCCTCAGAGTAGTTATTTAATTACACTGGCAGATTTAATATCAGGCAGACAGAGGCCGGCAGGAGGACTACGCGAGCGGCATTAAGCGCACTTTTCACAGAGAGGTGTTTATGTAACGGAAGATAGTACTAAGAAATATATTTTGTAAGTAAAGGAGTTTTTAATTAGGGTGGTTAATGAAAAGCAAAAAAGAGTAGACTTTTCATTCATTTAGCGTCAAAATACAGTTAAATGATTTATTGAATTGCTTCGTTCCACGTTTGAAATTAGAAATTAGAAATCGTTAATCGTGATAACCAGTTACATTTTTTATATGAGAAGAGTAGCAAACGAGCATGCAAACCTCCTTAATCAATAAACATCCACGTACAAACACAAACACGACAGAAATCCTATCTGAGCTGGAACGTAGATACGTTGCTACTCCTGAGGACTAAGATGGTCGCCTTGCTTCAAAGTATAGTCGGCAATCGCACCTCTCCAACCGAAATAATGCTTTACGGTTAATTATGAGGACAGCGGTGGTACCGCCCCGGTTGAACTATTGTTCTCCTACCTTTAAACACATAACACATTTAAATCCCGTGATGATATAGGCTTTAAATGTTATTGAAATGCATTATATAAATGAATGCATAACGGGTACCCACGATTAACGACTTTTGATTTTTGATTGATATTTCCCGCGACAATACCAGTTTAAAATCGTATGTTGTTGAAATATATCGTAGTATCGACTTTGGCGTGAACTAAAGCGAGTGTAACATTAAAATACATTTTACAATCCTTTCGAGCACCATTAGTCCCTGACATTTAATGTGGCGGCAGACAGTGAACGCAACAGATGGCATAAAATATACTCGACGTTATATACACATCGTGATATATACAATACGTACTCGACGTTATATACAATACCTATATAATAAGTATCTCTGGGAATTTGGAGCTAAGTACAACGTAATGTCGTAGCTGAAGTACTTTAAAGGATATTTTAAGTTGAAACACGATACAGGAGACTCTCGCCCGCGGGTTTCGGTCTAGACGTATTTAGTAACTTTTTATTATTTTTAATTTATTAAAGAGCGTACTAAATGAATTTAAGATTTTAATTATGTGTACACATTCTTTTTATATTCAAATACTCAGTGTGTGTTTATGTTACTATTTTTAAAGCTTTTATTTAGTTTCACTTCGCGACGTTTGTAATCAAATCTTGCAAGTTAAATTTGATGCACTTTTCAGCGTCCGATTGAGTTGAAATTTGATATTGTAACCTTGTGCACTAGACTTTTCAAAGATAATCTCTAAATATTATAAAACAAAGTCCCCAGTAGCGTATTTCTGTCTTTATGTTCATTTTAAACTCAAAAAGTACTGAACGAATTTTCAAACCACGTGTAGAGTGATTGTTGAGGAAGGTTTTGGTGCATAATAAGTTATTTTTTTATAAATTAGGCGAGAAATTTAATAGTTAAATTCAATATAGTAATTCAATCGTCGTTCCGAATAGATATTTCTAATTTTTAGTTTTTGCAACTAGGTAATGACTGGATGCATGTATAAAAGAAAAATAATTTAAGTAAATATTAATATTATCTACTATCTAAGCGAACCTGCGCCGGGTCGCTAGTTGTTTTATAAACCAGTCAGTTTTATTAAATAAGGAACTAAAACAGCCATGTACGTGTACTGACACGTAGTGTTGCCGTAAGTGTCGCCAAATAGAACCTCTCCACGACGCATCGTAAGCGTCACGTTATCATGTACGTAAGTACTAAATGCTCGTGTTATTCAAATTTCACTTCACAAAGACACGTCATACAGTCCTTATTATAAAAAACATTACTTATAGGTAAAATCTTATTTAAAGATGCGAGAATTATAGTTCGATCGGGGAGGTACCACCGCCGCCCTCATAATCCGCCGTAAAGCGTTACTTATGTTTCGGTTGGAGAGGTGCGATTGCCGCTTACACTTTGAAGCGAGGAGACCATCTTAGTCCTCAGGAGTATCAACATATCTACGTTCGAGCTCATATAGGTTATCGATCGTGTTTGTGGTTGTACGTAGATGTCTATGGGCTGCGACTACTTAATATCAGGTGGTTTGCATGCTCGTTTGCTATTCTTCTCAGAGAAAAAATAGAACTATAATCACTTTCATCGCGCGTCATCATAAATTACAACAACTAATGTTGATTAAAGTTAACTCGAAATATTCAAACTACGCAGTTCAACAATGCTATAAAACAGGAGCCCTTGTCCGAACTTGTTTGTTGTTGGTGCCAATCAAAACCCTTTGTGTTTTCTGCCACAAAAGCAAAACAAAACGTCGGTTCCCTTCGAATACCTTTCTTAATGTTCACTAAGATTACGCCAGATTTTAACAATTACAATAATATTGAGTTAGTGAATTTGATATTGAATTTTGGGTAATTAGATAATCATTTTTCGTTATCAAATCTTACTTTTTGGATTATTACTCCCAAAGAGTCTGCGGAATCCGTACAGCAGGGTCTAAATCTCTGTCACAGGGCTCTGTTACGATAATATTCATAATTCCTGATCAAAACAATACAGTCACATATAACGTATCAACACACTCTTAAGGTTTTACTATATACCGGGTACTCATCATTAAGAATTTTTTATAATTTTTGAATACCAATATTTGAACCAGTTGATTATCTCATGGTCACGGCGACACTCGTTAATCGTGAGTACCCATTACATAGTAAAACGTGTAAATTCCGCCATAACGTTAGTTTAAAAACATATCTAAGCCATATAGGTACACAGTGCACTACACAACGCACATTACTGTTTATGGGCGCGCTCCCCAATGCCTCTCGCTTCATCATTTCGGACCAACTGGGCACCCCTATTTTAATAGATAACCGCGTCGCGTAGCGTAGTTTTAGGGACTTGTAACCTAAATTATGAATAAAGGACCTTTTTAAAATTAAATCATATGTAATTTACGATCTCCCTCTACACTCCACGTAATTTCCATACACACACAGCATTTTCTTCTTTTATATATGCCATATAGTTTAAACTAAACTACAGCAGTAATTTAAACTTTTGTTTTACTTCAAATCACAAGTGTCAGGAGTGGTAATATCGTAGCATAAAGAAATTTTATATCGTTGATCCATATTTACCGTCACAGTAAAAACATTTTAATTTTTACTGTACAATCTTGTGTGCCGTTGTGCATAGACCCCTAAGGACTAAGATTGTCGCCTACATCGTAAGTGTAACAACCGCAACCTTCGAACCGAAACACCAGAAATATTTTAGGGTGGCGGTGCTACTTATCCAGTGGAAATGTTGGACTGCTATCGTACAAATTTTCATAATTTTAACCTATTTTTTAACACTTACGTGTGGTACTTACTCTTTAAATTTAAATAGGAGTAACGGAAAGTATACTCTTCCGAATATAAAAAAATCGAATTAGTTACCAAATAACGGAGTTGTGCGGTAAAAATCATGAAAAATACAATCGAATTGATTATCGTTTTAGTAATTTTTTATCATTTGATTAAAAATACACTCTCGTTAATTCTTGTTTGATTCGATCAAAGCTTAATCTTTAAACCTGTATCGGCACGGATGCTAGTGAAGTCAACGTTAAACCGACTGCCATACGGCGGTGTAATCTAATCAATATGTACATAGGGGGTAACGGCGCGAGCGATAAAGGCCTCGACCCCCAATTACCATGTCAAAGCAGCGTACCACACGCGCACTAAGCATTCTTGCTATTTGATTTACTCGGCAAGCCAGTGTTTCAACTTTCATAATATTGGAGAATTCTTTTGAGTTGCATTGAAGTGAGTGGTTCGTCTGATTTACTTACATTGAGACTATCAACTTTGTCGTCAAAGCCAGAAACTTTTTGACATAAGAAGAGTAGCAAACGCACATGCAGACCACGTTATGTTAAGTAGTCGCAGCTCATTGACATCTATCGATCGTAGATACGTTGCTACTCCCGAGGACTAAGATGGTCGCCTCGCTCCAAATTGTAACTGGCAACCGCACCTCTCCAACCGAAACACAAGTAAAGTTTTACGGTGGATTATGATGGCGGTTGTTGTGAAAGGCTCTGGGCCTATCAAGTTTGTGGTTAAAGATAAAAACTTTTTTATGTGAGAAGAGTAGCAAACTAGTATTGCTAATCACATCATGTTAAGTAATCATTCCAGTCCATAAACAACCACACGTGATCTCGAACAGGAGTAAACTTTTAACTGAGTACATACATCTATCGATACTTCTGAACAGTAAGATGGTCCCCTGAATTTAAGTTTAACCAAAACCACACCTCTCCAACCCAAATACTATAATTGCATCATAATAGATTATCAAAGCAGCGATAATACCTCCCGAAAGAAATACCAGCCATAAGTTGAAAACCACCTATAGTCCTACCAGCAATAAGATGAAAATACTGCGTGGTAGAATATATTTTTTTCCAATTTAAAGCGCCAATTTTTGTCATCGATTATCTGATCCGTTCATCCTGTGAGATGGATGGCTGGATTCATCTCATCTTCAGAGGGGCTCTTTATCTTCATGTTGTATTAAGGCATTAAGGATTTACTCGGGTTTTTGAAGATAAGCTTACGAAGACTTAAATGAAAATAAATAGTAATAGTGTTGCTGAAACAACTCGACCCTTGTCTTTTACGCTTCTTACAGTGTATCAGTCATTCCTTTGTATATATTACTGGAATATTGTAAAATTCATGAAATTAGGTATATACATATTATTATAATATTAATTCTAAGCAGATTTTTGATTCTTGATTGCCAATATTTCTAGCAAGTTGCATGGCGCGTGGTCACGGCTAAACTGCTGTAGCGGAAGACACTGTTGACAGGTGGTAGTGATAGATTAATCTATCAACTCTACGTATAGTTCGTTTTCATTTTTGTATTCCATACCACGACACACAACACACTGTACGCACTGAACTTTGCACTACTTTTGATTTACGTAAAGTTATAATTAAATTCTAAACTGACTTGTTTAAAAGATTATCTTACCTTAGGATAAATAATACAAATTTTTATATGAAATACAACTATCGATTATATAATCTTAAACCACGTCCTCATATACAAACATCATAAAACGAATATTTTTTATTCAAAGTATTTTTTTTTTATTGCGAAAGAGTAAGAAACGGGCATACAGGCCACCTGGTGTTAAGTGGTCACTGCGGCCCATAGACAACCATGTCCAATCTCAAATAGAACAGAAGTTCTATTTAAAGATGGACGCGGATGCGTTCCTACTCTTGAGTACTACCTCTCCTACTCCAATAACGTGTATCCGGCAACCACGCCTCCCCAACCGAAACACAATACATGAAGAACATGTTGCTTTACGGCGGGTTATAAGAGTGGCGGAGGTACCGCCCCAGGTGAGCTCTAATGGCTCTACCACCTTCAATTGTATTTACAACATCGCCACGCTTTTGTAACAGAATAAAACTAAAGAAAAATGGTTTTGTTCTTTGGCGGTTGCCAAATAAAACACAGTTCTAAAGAAATTAAATATTTTGTTATTATTACTACAAAACAACACTTTTGGATATTCAACGTATTTTCTAGTCATTGAGGTGCTCGGCAGTGGTCGACGGTGGCCCGCAGCGGGCGGCACGAGCCGTCCGTTGTTCGACTAAGGTCATTATCACGATAACATTAAATGCATCAAAGTCACTTTAAATCGAACATACATAGGATTTAAGCTTCACAAGAAATATAAAAAAGTTATACAAATTGATAAAAAATCGAGACTACACAAATTTTATTTTTCAACGCTCGATTACTTCTATTTTAAATTCTACTGCGGAAGAACAGCTTTCTAGGATATTTGAAATTGAACAATGCGACGAAAAGATCGTTACCGTTCCTGAATGATTTCTAGTTAGGAAATCGTCCAAGACAGGTTAAGTTATTTCTATTTTAATTTTGAATAATTCATGTTTATTGTGGGAAGTCGATATTTTATTTTACATATTACAAAAAACAGCAAGTTTTCATTTCCTCGCGCTTGTATACGTATTAACAAAATGAAGATTTCTAGCGCCATGACGATGCGGGATTAACAATACGGGCAGGGACGGGCTCGGGCGGCGCCCGATGACTGGAAAATACATATTCGACGACATCGCTCTACCGATAGTTTAATTCAACAGAACAAATTAAAAACTCTAAAATAAACAACAGTCTTAGAACGTACGAGTTATTTACACAAAGATTTATTTATATAAAAGTATTATATTGTACATTTAACAATCGTCGTTCGTGTAGAAATATATAATTTATCTATGTACATATATTAGAAACGGTATTAAAATAGTCAATATTTAGGAATCGTGTGTCGTCGGCGACGAGCGCGACGACCTTGGCAAGGCACTAGTGATTATTTATGATAAAAAAATACTTTAACGTTTTATACAAGAGTGACTACGACGTACTGTTATTTTATGTAAGCATGATAGTTATAGAACACTGAAAAGGATGGTGTGTGCCAAATAAGTACGTAATTGCAGCCGTCAGCGGCACCGCGCGTGTGCGCTCGCAGGACGCTGACGGAAACAATTTAAAGTGACCGCTACACTGTAAATAGAAACACGGTGATATTAAGTACAATGTACTAAAGCATATTGACCCGTAACTTATCGGCGGAAAAGAAACTACTAGGTATCATCAAATTTGGGACACTCGCAAAACTTCTTGTTTAACACTATGTCTGCGGTTACAAAACGGCACTGTAATATTGGGCACAACGCGCTTGCGGCTCGTACACGAATGGTGTGTAGCAAAAAATCCGTACAAGCTCACGGGCGCACATGACGTCTGCGTGCTCGGAGACGCTACGCGGGTGCGGCGGTACACACGGTCCAGACAAAATAGTATATCGAGTATATCGACTCGGAAAAATATATTTCCCAAATAATATCAAAAGTTTTTACACTTTTTGATATTTTGTGTTTCCGGGAATCAAATTCAAACAAGATTGTTCAGTTCAGACAAAAAAAAACAGTTCTTTTAGAGTTAATTGGCGAGAAACTTTAAACTTCCGCAAAAACAAAATTTTAATACAGGTAGAAATAAGAAAAAGTATTATATAATTATATTACATCGAACACGCCCATCGTGTACGGCCGCAAGCTCGTACAGAAAAAAATACACAGCACATGTGTATGGCAGCGAACGCGCAGCGTTCGTAGGTACGCGGCCTGTGTGTAGAGCCGCAATGCTGTTGCAATACGCTACAAGCTTGTAAAATATACACAAGTCATGTATAGCCAGCCGCAAGGTTGGCTAGTCTCTACTATGGGCGCCGCAGTCAAAGTGTTAAGTGAGGTGTTCATGTTGAAATATAAACGTTGAAGTAAACCTCCGTCACTCTCGCCCTTTATAAAGTACAATAATGATTGTATGTTAGGAATGTTACCGATGTGTATATTTAGTTGCGCACGACTCGGCGCGTGTACGTCCGTAAAATACGTGCACATTCACGCTTACATTGCTTCAGTGCATCATCACCAATCATCAACTAATAAACGAATGAACACCATTGATTCGGTGTTTTTCAAACCTGATGCAAAGATAATTTCTTAAAACTACGCTATTGCAATTATCGCATTTAACAAAATTAAAAGATTCATTTATCGGGTACCTTAAAAACTTAGCCTAGAAAAGCAATGCGTTTTGGTTTATAACGACTCCATATATTATAACGGCAATACGCCGTCAGCCATACACATCTGGCAAGTACGCGCTAATTGGAACACGTTGCAATCCTGCCTCTCTGCGGTTATCGGTCGCAAATGTCAATTTTTAATATATAAGTACATTTAATTCCGAACACATTTCGGTTACCAAATACTATAAAAGCGTCGACGTGCCGTGAGTAGATTCGAAGCAATGCACACAAGTATGAAAAGAAACATCGGATTACATATAAAATTACATGCATTCGAGATATCGGCAAGTACGTCCGCACGCGGCTCGTGCGGCACGTCGCGCAATGCATCATGGAAATTATAAGACTAGTCGATCATATATAACCTGTACAAAACGGGAGACAGGTCAATCTGCACAAAATACTTAACGGTAAGTTAGAAAATAAAACAATATATAAGTATATTTAACTAACAGAAATAACAAACGAGAAGTCGGCGGCGCAACTGAAGCATTGGTCCCGAATTGTCGCATATAACGAAAGTTAGTTCTTCTTTTGCAATACAATAATAGTCGTAACGACAGATCACAGCCCAAGTTTAAACGTAAGCGGGTGGCGGCGCGCGTCACGTGACGGCGGCGTGCGCGGCGTGCGCGGCGTGCAGCCCCTCCTCGTCCGTCGGCCTGCGGACAGCGGCCGGCGGTCAGTGCGGGCGGTCAGTGCGGGCGGTGCGGGCGGTGCGGGCGGGGGCGCTGGGAGGGGGCACGTACCGGTACACGTGCGCGGAGGCGCTGGGCGTGTGGTAGTGCGCGGCGTAGGGCGCGCGGCGGCGGGCGAGCGCGGCGCGCCGCACGGCGCCGGGCCGCAGCGAGTTGCGCGCCGCGCGCCAGGCCAGCCTGCGTTACACATACGCGCTTACGTTCAAATATACATAGATTTTTTTTTCCTTTTTCAAGAATACTGTCTTAGTTGC
>DWON01010785.1:0-10555 GCA_018251015.1 Phocides pigmalion okeechobee
TGTCCTTGGGATGAGTTCCCAGAAAACTGGCAACATTACCTCGTTGAATTGCTAAGCTAATTCTTTGACCGAGGTAAGTGCCAGATATTGCTTAAAAAACAAACTTTTGTGCAAGGACCCACGTGCGGAGGTATGAATTGTAGCATATCAAAATCGAAATAGTTTTACTCAAAGTAGATTCGTTACAGAACTCTTTTTGAACGTATAAAAACTATCACCAACTCGTGAGGTGTTTCGTTTTGAAGAAGAGGCGGATAAAGGGACTGATTGACCCAGATCAACGTAAAACCTAAGACTGTGAATTTGGAATGCTAAAAATTGCAGATAGAATTTTTCAATACATATAAGGTAAAAAGGACAGGAGAGTTTGTTTTTATGTGAGAAGAGTAGCAAACGAGCATGCAAAATACATGATGTTAAGTAGTCACAGTCCATAGACATCAACTTACAACCCCAAACACGATCCTATGTGAGCTCGAACGCAAATACGTTGTTACTCCCGAGGACTAAGATGATCGCTTCGCTTCAAATGTAGTCGGCAACCGCAACTCTCCAACCGAAACACAAGCTAATTTACAGCGGATTATGAAGACGGCGGTGGTACCTCCCAGGTCGAACTATAGTTTTCTCACCTTTAAACTAACCTCTAAACACCTTTAAACCTTTAAACTACCTTTAGCCTGACACTAGTGGCGCCATCTCTTGGCGAGTAGTCGGAGCATTGTCTAGGCGTTATAGTTGAAGAAATTATTAATGCGAAGATATTCTTGTTATCATCTTCACTACAGTTGCTGTCGCGGAAGTATATCTTAATCGGTCTGCTGTTACACGTTTATTCTACTTTGTAACTAATTATATGCGCATTGATATCAAACCACTAGTACTTAACATTGTGACCCGGCTCCGTTCGTTCGCTTTCTTTCATACAAGATTCTAGTCATTATCTAATTGCGAAAAATTATATACATCTATTTCGAACGACGGCTGAATAAACTGAATTACTATATTTAATTTAAATATTTACTTTCACGCTCAATTTACAAAAGCTTAACTTATTATTCACCAAAATCTGTCTCAGGTTCACCCTTTCTGTTGTTGAAAACTACCAGAAAACCCGTATGCACTGTACGGGTTTATTTGAATTAATCATCAACAGACAGACAGATGCGATGGCGGACTTTGTTTTATAATATTTAGAGATATTGTTTTTTATTCTAACGGGAAAATCATCCATGTGCGACTAGTATTGGATTAGTTACGAACGAATTAGACCCTGAGCTCTAATTTAGGGATTTTAATAGAGCGTCGTGAAGTGAGCCTTGAGACCAAAAACTAAATTCGCGCATTTTAATGCTTGTCGCATTTTAATCGCGAGCGAGTAATGTCAAGGACAACCGCATCATGCTAACGTGACCTTACATCTCGATTTGGGCGGAACAGTCCCGATTTTAGATATATCTTGTTGTTTCCAAAAGAGTGTAAAAGAGAGTAAAATTACTCGCTTTTACACTTAGCTAGTTTTAGTTGTGAAAATCATTTTAATGGCCATGATTAACGTTAATTATAAACCAAAACAAAATAAACTCCTGTTTTCTACCCTTAGGTATGATGATTTCTTATAAATGCTACTATGCTATATAAAGTAATAGAGTAATAAAAGAGTAAAAGGATGAGTAAAGGAAGATATAGTGGCAATTTTTTTTTTATATGTGTATTTCAGGAGAGGGAAAACAAACATTCGTTTTAATGAAAATAAAAAAAAATGAATTCTCGTTTTTTTGTCTGTTTCTTACACTTAAGATGACTACTCGTCTTTTTAAATTTTTGTCCATTTCTTACCATTTCATGGGAAAACGCAAGATTGAAAGATAGAAAAAAAATTAGCCTATAGACTGAATTTCACATAAAGACTATTAGATTTTCCGGAACATACTCAACGTAAAAGCACGACTCATAGTTTTTATACATATGTGCACATATATATATAATAAAATAAAATTATTTTGTGATGAAATGTAAATAAGTTATTGAAATAAGATGTACGTAACACTTACAAATATTTATCTCAAACTCATTTTTCTTAATTTTATAATTACGAATATAACATGAAATATTTTGAAAGTAATAAAAGGTTAACCTAAACAAACCAAAAGAAGTCCGAGTCCATGCGGCATGATGCCAAGAACGCTGGCCGCATTCTCGCACTGAATAGCGATCGCAATTCTCTGATAAACTGATCAGGATTCGCTTTGATCAGGACTTGTTACACTATGTCTGACTATTACATCAAAGCCGGTTGCTTCACGATGATGAACACTGAAGGTTTATTCACACTGTATTCCTCAAAAAAAAAACCATATTCTACACCCTTGTCGGCTTCACTTATAAGAAACTTAGAATTAAACATTACGCATTTTATTGAATATCAGTTTTTTTACTTAATATTAATTATATTTAAAGTTTAAGTAAGCCTCAATAGTCTACAGCAAAATATGATGTTCACACGTGTAATTGGCGTGTACACGTTACTATGATACAATATATAGTCTATAAATCATCATGTAAACAATCTACTTTCAATAAAAATATTTTCATTTGAAATGATTTGATTTGATATATCGCCTCACGTCAGTGCGAATGAAACTTAAATCGTGAAGCTTCTTTACGACGTTAGGAAAGCTAATGTCAAGGTCATGTAAATGAACGCCAAACTTGTAACTAAGCACGTTATGTCACCTTGTTGCTACCGTGTGAGAATATTTTTAGTTATCTATGGTAGGTATGTACTAGAATATGTATATCAAAATATTATTGTCTATGGGTATTAAAATTAATAATTTGTAACTTATAATTGCTTTCTCATTTTTATTTTTTATCGCTTAATCATTGTTTAATAATTCAATTCAAGGTTGTTCTTTAAGTTTTTGTAATATTTGTAATTTATGTTTAATTAAAAAAAATAAAAAATAATTTGTAATTTTTTTGAATACTATTTTTATTTTTAGTATATACTGATATCACAGTAATTTGTACCTGTAACTGAGATTACATTTACTTTGTATGATTATTTCTTTATCTTGTGAACTATTTCTGTATGTTGGTGTTAACTTTGACCGTGCAATAAATAAATAAACATAAGTTGTCTGTTATCATTGTACCATGTCTATGGTGAAAATATATTTTGAATCTACACATAATCTAACTTTGAAATCTACTGGTTACATTTTTTACAAGTAAAAAAGTATTTTATCAATAGTATGTTTGTCTGCATCAGCGCCTTACGCTCAGTGTTGTAATTAAGATCATAGTTGAACAATGAAGAGAGGTCGTGTAGTGAAGTGAAGCATTGTAGTGAAGTCGAGCGCATTTACATTGCTACTTCTAAAACTATGATAGTAAGACTTTAGTCCTGTTTCATGTTAGACCTATATGTTCGTTGGACACTTTCCCTGCGGCTACAACACCGCTGTGTAATCCGCGGTGCAACGCGCTTGCGGCTCAAACACACCTGTTGTAGGGACAAATGTGTACGAATCTCGGACGAACAAAAGTTCTGTGTTTACGTTGGCGCTACAAATCTAGGGGCGGTCATTACGTTTCCTATTCGTAGATGATACACAGATGCCAAAAAATACAATATTTCAGTAAATTGTAGGATGATCTTCAGTCTATTCAAATAAGCTCCAGTATAGTGCCGCTTCCTTCAATACTGACCCGATCGTGATTGTGGAAGAGTACGAAACGGGCATGCAGGCCACCTGATGTTAAGTGGTCACTGCAGCCCATGGACAACCACGTTCAATCTCAAATAGAACAGGAGTCCTATTTAAGGATGGACGGGGATGCGTTCCTACCCTTGAGGACTTAGATGGTCGCCTCCAATAATGTGTATCCGTCAACCACACCTCCCCAACCGTAACACAATACGTGAAGAACATGTTGCATGGTTATGAGGATGGCGGTGGTGCTGCCCCGGGCGAGCTCTAACAGCTCTACTACCTTTAAAACTATTTAAACTACAGGACCTAGTTCGTTAGGTAAGAGGTAGCATCACCGCCCCCATGTTCTGCCGTGAAACTCATGTTTCAGTTGGAGAGGTGTGGTTGCCGTCTACATTTACAAGCATGGCCTTGATACAAAAAGAATTCGCACCATTTACGACTTTTTGTATAGTTTTGTTTTATGCATTTAATTTGCATGGTAGAGTGAGGTAGAATTATTAAAGAGTACGTATAAAGCAAGATATTTCTACTTTAAGAGTATCTGTACACATTTAATAAACTTTTTTGAGAATATTTACAATTTTATTTACCAGGTTTTACACCTTGTCAATAAAATTATAATACATAATTATAATTAGGATAAGTTAAACTTATAGAGTCCTTTATGAATTAACTGTACATTTATTTTGCAAGGTTGTAAGGATTTCTACGGTTCAATCGTGGAGGTACCACCGCCATAGCCATGTATATTGGGATGTATTTTTTTATTTTACAACAAGTCGCCAGTACGAGGGCGTATTCTTGTACGATAGCGAAGCGACAATTTTAGTCTTCAGTAGCAATAACGTATACTACTCTTGGAGACTAAGTTAGTCGCCTTACTTGTAAGTTTAGCCGGCTACCATACTAGTCCAACCGAAACACAAAGTTGCTTTACGACGATATCACCGGTCGAACTAGAGTTATCCCAACCGAAACGCAATAGATTTATTTACCAACAGATCTCCCAACAGATCTATAATTTTATTTAGGTAACCTTTAAAATTTATTAATTTGTTATATTATACACTTATGAACAGCCAATTAAAAAGAGATTAAAACGCATTTGAAAAATTCGACTTCTCACGATAGACCTTGAACTTTCGCAGCATAAATCAGAGCTAGAGCTATCTTTATGTTTAAATTAGTATTTGCATATTTTTTGCTTATAAGGAATTTTGTAGTAAAGGAAAATTGTGTCGCTTTAAAAATCGGATAATAAAGGAGGTTTTTTTAGAAACGTCTCTTTCATTTTAAGACCTAACGAATGATTTTTTTTTACTATGTACTCACGATTAAGGTTTTTTTCTTAATTTTGATTGCCGATATTTCGAATCAGTTGCATGGCTCGTGTTCACGGTGGACCATGAGGTGCATGGCTTGTGGTCACGGCGGAACTCATGGGGTCGAAATAACTGCTTGTTACCTAATTTATGTACAAACGACACTGTCGATCTAACAAAGAGGTTAAGAGAGTAAATCTTTTCAATGATAATGCTTTTTTCTGTTCGAAGAGTAGCAAACAACACTGCAAGTTACCTGATGTTAAATGGTCCTTGCAGGCAATAAACACCCACATCAAATATCCTGTATATTCAACAATCTACAATCTTGTCTGACATCGTGTACAGATGCGTTGCTATTTTTGAGTACCGAGATATTTGTCGCTTATAAGTGTAGCCGGCAACGGCACCTCTTCAACTGAAACATAAGAACTGCTTTACATGAAGGATGAGGATGAAGGCAATGGTGGTATCTCTCCGGTCGGTGTTGTTCTACCATATTGAATATGATGGTATGATGTTACTCTAGTTTCATAGTAATTTAATTTGTCTTGAATTGTAACACAAAATTTGTCTATATTTTCATCCATCAGTCTTTAATCGTCCACTTCTGGACATAGGTCTTCCCTAGATTGCACCACTCTGATCGGTTCTATGCTCTCTGCATCCAGCGTAGGCCCACCTGGTTGGGGGATATCCTGTGCTTCTTTTGCTTAGACGTCGTCACCACTCGAGGATCTTTCTGCCCCATCGGTTGTCAGTTTTGTGTATTTTACTAGATTCATATACATATAAACACACGTGTAGACTTTCTTTCGCAGCTTCTTCCCCATATTATATATATACATTTTCTGAGCCACTGCTAGTTTTATAATGACATACAAAAATAGTTCTGAAACAAACAATTTAGAAAAAATATTATTTGACTTTAATTTTCACTTCAATTGAGATAAAAATTATGAACAGACAGCTTTATTTGTTCGTTCCTATTGATACAAATTTTTACAGCCGTGACCAAAGATCTCATACCTAATCTAATATGTCAAAAGCATCTTATTCTTTAATGAGGTGAAGATCTAATTAATTCCATGTTGTTGGAGGAGTTATAAGAACCTGATATATTAAAGTTCAAACAGTAGGTACAGCTACATTCAAATATATGCAAAATAGTCGAGCCACATACACACTATATAAAAGTGCGGAATCGATATTCCAATCACAGTTGTCGGTACATTCTCGTACATCAAGCCACACGAAACTCATCGTGAAAATGAAATCCGTGAGTACCTATTACTAAATAACATCATCTTATATTAATCCTTCTCGACTCGACGGGGTAGTGTCGAGCGCTGGAGCTGCGGTGAAGGCTGCTGAAGAAGCCAAGCGGTGCAAATATGTTCCACTTTGTAACGATTATGTGTTCTTTCCGCTTGGCTTTGAAACACATGTAACCAATCCCAAATAAGATTTGACAGGCGAAAGAACGAAAGTTTGATCCGCCGTGAAGCGATTGTGTTTCGGTTGACGAGGTGCGACTGTTGACGACTTTGGCTGGAGTGGGTTACAGGATTCCTTAGAACCCTGTGATTACTTATTATCAGATGGACTGCATGCTCGTTTGCTGTATTAATTAATTTAACATGACTGTGTTGAGTTACTTTTGTTAATCCTCGACTATTATATATTCATAGCCAAGCGCCGTCAGGGGTCAGGGCACTATGCCACTAACAAGGGTTCTGGATGGCATATTTAATTTATAAATATTGTTTTATCTTTAAATTTTAATGATAAATATATTATACGAAGGCCAAGGATGACGAAGCCAATTTGACCATCGACCAAAATGTGAAGAATTTGGCAAATCGTAAAATTGCCTTACATTTTTGCCTAATTAGTATTAGACATATAACTCTAAAATATATTTGTAACCCGACGGCGTCCGTTTGCACATAATTTATGTATGAAGATGTTGGAACATCAAATAAGTGGTTTAGATCTTTTCCTGTTTGCTTATCGAGCCACTCTGAATAATTTCCATTTAGATTTTTTACAAATTTTAATAAAGTATTGCACTTATCGCTGTCGAAGGCACAGCCGGGGCACGTTGAAACAAGAATTTGGGGCCCCATTCGAAAGGTACAACTAAAAACAGAAAAGTATACTGCAGTAGCATTATATTTTTTATGGGAGAAGGGCAGGAACAGAGCATGCAGGTAAGCTGATATTTAGTAGTCGCTGTAGCCTATGGATATCCATGTACAGCGTCAAAGTGGACTGAAGTTCCTATCTGAGTTCGTATGTGGATGTGTGTTACTCCTGAGGACTAAGATGTCTGCGTCGCTTGTGTAGCCGACAAGTGCACCTCTCCTACCGAAACACAAGAATTGCTTCATGTTGGATTATGAGGGTGGCATACTAACAAAACATATAAAAAATCGAGCGTTTTGTTTGATGTAAAGGAGTGTAGTGACTTTTCGGGGGCCATATGAGGTGGTGCTCTGGATATGGAGCCCGTGTGACCTTATGTTAAACAAGGCATTGACTATTTATAAGTTTATCTCAGCTTAGGAATCTTACATCATTTAATTATTTTAATGGATAAAGGAAAAATTTACAACAGTGGTTTAATTTAGTAACAACAACATTTAATCAATGAGCTTATAAAGTCTTTACTTGCCGTAGAAAATATTTGTTTTAATTTTAAACAACATTAAGATACGTGTAATATTTGTTTAAAAATATATTCGAAGAAAATATTTCTTTTTAAACTAAAAAGAAATGCGTAATATTTTTAAAGTCTTAGTGTAGATTTTTTTAACAAAAGAAAAGATAGATGTCATATTTGTTTAATAATATTATTTTAGAAAATATTTGTGTTAATTTGAAAAAAAGAAAACAAGGTACGTGTCATGTTTGTTGATGTTGCAAAGATATGTATATTTTGTCTTAAATTCGTCTAAAAAGATGATAACTATTTATTTGGTCATATGTATCTATTCCATATATCTGAATACGAAATTTTCCGTGTTACAAAATAAGAAGTGATCAAAAATTCACATTCACTCATCTTAAATATGATCCAATGTTTTCGTAATGCTTTCCCAATCGGTCACCGCTTGATGATTGCTAATGACAGTCTCGACAATGAATTATACACGTGTACGATTAGCTGTCACGTGTCGTCATTATTCAATCGCCCTCATTATCCGCCGTAAAGCATTACTTGTGTTTCGATTGGAGAGGTGCGGTTGCCGGCTGCACTTTGAACGAGACACAGAGACTATAATTACAAGCGAAAGTTCTCTGGAGAAGCAAAGCTGGTTCATATAGCCGTCCTATCAGCAGTCCATAGCGCAGAGCCAGCGTTCCTGACACTATGCTCCATTTGCATTCAATGTTAGTTGGACTTTTATTTTGTTAGGATGTACGTGGTTGTCCATGATTTGCACTGACTACGTTTGACGTTGCATGTGGTCTGCCTGCTTTGCTACTCCTTTCATATAAACAAACCCATTCTTCAAATAACCCCCTCTTTTCAACCAAAACTTATATTGTAACAACTTTTTTTATGTGACAAGAGTAGCAAACAAGTGAGCAAACCACCTGATGTTAAGTAGTCGTAGCCCATAACATCCACGTACAGCCAAAAATATGTCTGAAATCCTATCTGAGCTCGAATGTAGATACGATACTACTCCTGAGGACTAAGATGGTCGTCTCGCTTGAAAGTGTAGCTGGCAACCGCATCTCTCCAACCGAACCACAAGTACTGCTTTACGGTGGATTATGAGGGCGGTGGTGGTACCTCCCCGATTGAACAATAGTTATTTTTCTTCCACCTTTAAAACTTAGTAATGATTTTGCCAATTTGAATTTATTTTACAGTTCATGCCCTGTTCGCCGCCGTGGCTGTCGCTCTTCCCGTCGACCCCAAAGACGCCGTCATCATTGAATACGAAAACGACAACATCGGAGTTGACGGATTCCGCTACGGGTTTGTATTATTTTTGTTTTTTTCGTTAACCTTCATTATCAATCCATTGCTGACCTACTACTGGTGACGGGTCTTCTCTCTTAATAAGAAGAGATAGGCTATAGCCTTTTAACAGGTAGGAGAATTATAGTTTGATCGGGGAGGTACCACCGCCGCCCTAATAATCCGCCTTGAAGCATTACTTGTGTTTCGGTTGGAAAGTTGCGGTTGCCGGCTACACTTTGAAATGAGGCAACCATATTAGTCCTCAGGAGTAGCAACGTATCTACGTTCAAGCTCAGATAGAATTTCGGTCGTGTTTTTGGTTGTGCGTGTACGTGGATGTCTATGAGATGCGACTACTTAACATCAGGTGGTTTGCGTGCTCGTTTGCTTTCCCTTCCGATCACTGTTAAAGCTAGTGATAATTAATTTTTAATAGGAAAAAAACATGGAAAATCGATTCGAACCTTGGATCCCTCGTGAGAGATCGGTTAAAAGTTTGTGTAAAAGCAAATAAAACAGAACATTTGTATGATATTTTTGATACCTTGCATACATTTGCTTCAAATATAAATATAGGGTAAATGTAGAATTGGATACTTAGTTGAATGTGTTGTAATAACGGGTAAAAGTAATAAAAATATATTTTTGTTACAGTTGGAAGAGCAGTGACGGCAAATCTGTCAGCGAGGAAGGAAGACTGAAGAACGTTGGAACTGAGAACGAAGCTATGGAAGTCCGCGGCAGCTTCTCCTACGTCGACAATGACGGCCAGCTGTACACTGTCGAGTACGTCGCCAACGAGAACGGCTTCCAGGCCACCGGCGCTCACCTCCCCAAGCTGTAAACAACAACCATCAGGCATAAAATAATCTAGTCTTCGACCATCAAGTGACTAAAGTTACTCTTCGTTATCTCGTTGGACTGATCACGTTAATAAGCTGATAGTGTAGAGAATAAATGTTTTTTTGATTATACAATTAATGTATTTTTTTCTCCAAACTTGCTATTTATTGTGAAACTCCCCGAAGTTTCATAACCATCCTCATAATCCGCCGTAAAGTAATTCTTGTTTTTCGGTTTGCGCGACGGTTGCCGGCAACACGTACAAGTGTGGCGACTATCTCAGTCTTCAGACATAGTAATACATCACAAATAACATGACAAATTCAAATTAAAAATATTTTATTCATTGTCAGGTATTTACGTATACCTAATGAATGTCAAGGGTACGTACTGATTTTTCTGCTGATTTTACATTGCATATAAGGTTTTGTACACTCAATTTAAAATCAGTACATCGGCTTTGAGCGCCCTGTTGGCTAAGGTTGACCGAGAGAAAAATCCAGCGGAAAAAACTCCTGGCCACATAACAAAAAATCTTGGCTGCACGTTCGATTTCTACTCTCCCGATAGAAAAAAACAAACATAAAAATGATACGTAACAAAAGAACTCAGACGGCAGATAAGACAAGTCCCATTCAGGTAAAGGCTTTCAGGGTAGCTCGCAACAATCCATTAGTGCACCTCGGAGG